>RDPX01000020.1:1222341-1305848 GCA_003991215.1 Morbakka virulenta
TCTCCCGAGTAAATGATTGTGAAGTTGTCTGATTTAATGTAACCCACTCCCCTCCATCTCACCTCTGCGAGTCCGAGAATATTCAAATTCATTCTTTTCATTTCTTGCTTCACATTGTCTAATTTCCCATTCTGGAGGAGTGTCTGTACATTCCATATTCCATATATACGTGCTCAACCCTACCGAGCGAGGAATTGTCAGTTTGACTGGAGACCCCCTTAGCGCTGTTGACCGAATTTGAATTGAATTGTCTAACCATGGTGTTGTTTGCAGTATTATACCTATAGTAGGCTGCAATTACTTTCTATAGGGGCAGTGCTCATACTGAGAGGGTAGTCTTAGCCATTGTACCTGAATTGGTATCATCTGCCTAACACAAAGGAGAAGTTGACCAGTTCTGGAAGTTCTCTCCAGTTGCTCATCAGTTCATCCGTCACCTGCCTGCCATGACTTCACGTACCCTGATCGGGGGGCTAAGTGGGTACTCGACCTTGTTCAAGGGTCTCCCACAGGCTAGCGGAGGGAAGAAGGCGCCTTACAACTCCTATTGATGGAAATGTTTTCCACCCTGCTATCCGCAGACTGGGAACAAAGAAGGAATAAAAATAGAAAAAAACGACAATATTAACACTTTTATCACTATTGTTGTTACAATACCTTATTATACAAAATTAACGAATGATGAAATTAACCCAAAAAAAACCGCGTGAAAAAGTTAAAGCTGAAAAAGCTCATTTTGCTTTAAACGGACAAAGTTAACGCGGTTTCTTGAATTTTTACATTTCTGTAAAAATTACAAAGCCTAACTAAATGGCTTTAGGGAACGTCCGGTGTTGTTTCTGGTATCTACCACTGCTTGTGTGACGCCTGCAGCTTTTCATCCATTGACGATAGTTTCGATCCCCCCTTTGTGGACTTACACTGATCGTAGATAAAACCCATACGTTTACCGTGAATCAGCTTTAAGGTCGACAGTTTTAAGTCGATATCGATAGTAGTTCCATCTGGGGGAGAAGGGGCGTGGAGTGCTCAGTCCAAGCCATGGTTTGTGACTGGGGAAGACTAGCCTCCGGGTGAAAGGTGAAATCAAGTATCTTGTCTGTGACCCACACTGCGGCCAAGCCAAACTCACCTCCACGTGGTGTGCCCTGGATAGGAAGTCTCGCAACTTCTGAACTAAAGAGGCTCTGGATAGGGAGTAACAGCCTGAATTTCTGTTACCGGAGGATGAGCTCCCCGTTAGGTGCAGGGTGCAGGGCCCACCGGCGTGTGGACAAGTCCCGACGCTCACCAAATTACTCACCCAGGAATGGATTAAAAATCCCTCACTGCCTTGTGAGTAGGTATTGGACTACCAAAGGCTAGGCACACCGTCGATAACTGTGGTTGGCGTCTGCAAGGGCATGCGGCTGTAGAAAATCCTGCCAAATTCTAAACATGCGGATCACAAATCGAAAATTCATACCGGATTGGTCGAGGTCCAGGTTAGCAACGACCGCCAGTACCACTGACCAGCAGGGTGGTACCGGAAACTATGCTACTGCGGAACAAGGAAAGAAAAGAGTGAAAAGAAGAGGAGGCAAAAAGAGGAAGGAAAAGTGCAAGAAGAAGAAGACCAGGCAGATGACCTTGAGAATAGGTACATTGAATGTGGGAACAATGAATGGAAAAGGAAGAGAAATTTTAGACCTGATGGAAAGAAGACGATTTGACATACTATGCGTCCAGGAAACAAGATGGAAAGGGAGTAAGTCCAGGCAACTTGGAAATGGATACAAGCTAGTATACCATGGAACAGACAACAAAAGCAAGGGTGTAGGAATTGTGCTGAATCCCTGTTATGCAGATAGTGTTTTGTGAGTGGAGAGAATATCTGACAGAGTGATGAGCCTGAAAGTAGATATTGACTGGACACTGCTGAATGTGGTTTGTGCATACGGACAACAGGTGAGATGTTCACAGGAGGAGAAAAACAAGTTTTAGAGGGACTTGGACACCATATTCATGGGGATAACTAGAAGAGAGAGAAGTGTGATTGGAGCTGATTTTAATGAACATGTGNAGTGCAAGAAGAAGAAGACCAGGCAGATGACCTTGAGAATAGGTACATTGAATGTGGGAACAATGAATGGAAAAGGAAGAGAAATTTTAGACCTGATGGAAAGAAGACGATTTGACATACTATGCGTCCAGGAAACAAGATGGAAAGGGAGTAAGTCCAGGCAACTTGGAAATGGATACAAGCTAGTATACCATGGAACAGACAACAAAAGAAATGGTGTAGGAATTGTGCTGAATCCCTGTTATGCAGATAGTGTTTTGTGAGTGGAGAGAATATCTGACAGAGTGATGAGCCTGAAAGTAGATATTGACTGGACACTGCTGAATGTGGTTTGTGCATACGGACAACAGGTGAGATGTTCACAGGAGGAGAAAAACAAGTTTTAGAGGGACTTGGACACCATATTCATGGGGATAACTAGAAGAGAGAGAAGTGTGATTGGAGCTGATTTTAATGAACATGTGGGAGAAGGGAACAGAGGAGATGAGGAGGTGATGGGACGACATGGTTTTAGAAGGAGAAATGAAGAAGGCCAAGAGACAGTAGACTTCGCTTAGAGGGTAGAGATTGCAGTGCTAAACACTTACTTCAAGAAAAAAGAGGACCAAAGAATCACCTATAAAAGTGGTGGAAGGAGTAGTCAAGTGGACTACCTAGGCTACAGAAAAAGGCAATTGAACGAAGTTACTGACTGCTTTGTAATTGGAGGAGAGTGTATTGCTGCACAGCATAAAGTGGTAATATGCAAGCTTATGATTAAAACCAAGAGTAAAAGTAAAAGGCAAGTTGAACCAAGAATAAAATGGTGGAAGCTGAGAAAAGCTGAGTGTCGAAGGAAGTTCAATCGTGAGTTACAAGAAGAACTAAGTTCAGTCACAGATGTGCTTGAAGATTGGTCTGAACTTACTGAAATAATCCAAGAAGCAGCCAAGTCAGTCCTGGGGATAACATCAAGTGGCAGTAGACCAGACAGGGAAACATGGTGGTGGAATGATGCAGTTCAAGAGAGTATCCAAAGCAAGAAGGAAGCAAAGAAAGCATTTGACAGATCAGGTCAAGAGGAGGATAGAATGGAATATGTGACCAGGAGACAGCAAGAAAAACGAGAGGTAGCCAAACCGAAGGAAGAAGCGTACAATGATCTTTATGACAGACTGCACACAAATGAAAGAAGGAGAAAGGGATTTATTCCTGATTGCGAAGCAAAGGGACAGGCATCAAAGGACATCGAACATGTTAGAGTTATCAAGGATGCAGATGGAAGGCCGTTGGCAGGTGAAAATGAGGTGTTAGAAAGATGGAAAAGTTACTTTGAAGGTCTCATGAACACCGAAAACCTCAGAGAAGTCAGAACTGAAAAAGCTCAGAGAGTTAAACGTGAAGTTGGAGGGATAGACAAAGGTGAAGTCAGGAGGGCATTGTGGGAAATGAAAAATGGAAAGGCTGTAGGTCCAGATAATATACCTATTGAAGCATGGAAGTGTTTAGGTAACTTAGGCCTAGAGGTGCTCACAAATCTTCAATAAGATCTTAGAGCTCGAAGAAATGCCAGTGGAATGGAGGAGGAGTGTGTTGATTCCTGTGTATAAGAACAAAGGAGATGCGCAAGAGTATGGCAACTACAGAGGTATCAAGTTAATGTGTCACACCATGAAGTTGTGGGAAAGAGTTACAAGGATCAGAGAAGAGGTGGAGATCAGTCAGATACAGTACAGCTTCATGCCGAAAAAGGGCACAACAGACGCGCTATTCGCTCTGCGCATTTTGATGGGAAAACACCGAGAAGGACAAAAGGAATTACATTGTGTTTTTGTAGATTTAGAAAAGGCTTATGACAGGGTGCCAAGAGAAGAATTATGGCATTGCATGAGAACATCCAGAGTAGAAGAAAAATATGTAAGATCAGTGAAAGATATGTACAAGGACAGTGAGACTGCCATCAGAAGTGCAGCAGGAATAACTGATTGGTTTCAAGTCAAGGTTGGACTCCATCATGGATCAGCGCTGAGCCCCTTCCTATTTGCCATAGTCATGGATCGACTCACTGACGAAGTCAGGAAAGAAGCACCATGCACAATGATGTTTGCTGATGACATCGTGCTGTGCAGCAAGACAAGGAATGAGGTTGAAGAAGAATTGGAGAAGTGGAGAGATGCCCCAGAAAAGAGGGGAATGAAAGTAAGTAGAGCAAAAACAGAATAACTTGTGCTAAATGGGAGAGAGAATGACAGAATAACTATGCAAGGATCAGATGTCACCAAGGCTAAAGACTTCAAGTACCTGGGATCCACAGTGCAGATGGGGGATGCAACAGGCGAGTAAAAAAGCGAATACAGGCAGGATGGAATGGGTGGAGAAAGGTAATGGGAGTACTGTGTGACAGAATGCTATCACCAAAAGTGAAAAGAAGAGTATACAGGACAGTAGTGAGACCAGCTTTGTTGTATGGGCTTGAGACGGTAGCAACAACAAAGAAACAGGAAGGTGAGTTGGAAGTGGCTGACTTGAGAATGCTGAGGTGGTTGCTTGGAGTCATACGCCTGGATAAAATCCGAAATGAGTACATCAGGGGAACAGCACATGTTAGAAGATTAGGATTGAAACAAAGAGAGGCAAGACTTAGATGGTTTGGACACGTGATGAGAAGGGAAGAACTATATCGGAAAAAGAATGTTAGAGATACATCTGCTTGGGAGAAGGAAAAGAGGAAGACCAAGGAGACGTTACATGGATGCAATTGAAGAGAACATGAGGGCGCTGGGAGTGAGAAGAGAGGACGCTGAGGACCGTACCAAATGGAGATGCATGATCCGCTGTGGCGACCCCTGACGGGAGCAGCCGATATAGAAAGAAAAAGAAGAAGATCGATAGTAGTTACATCTCTTGCAGGATTGTCACTCAGCTCTATCATGATACGCTCGGAGTAGTAATTGCTAAAGGCAAAGAGATCTGATCGCATTAATCCCATAAGTACACCATAAACAACAGTTTGGTTAACACTTCACCATGGCTAGAGATAATGATACATGTTAAAATTGAATAGAATAGCGAAAGAACTTGGCAATGTTCAAATCGAAGACTGAATCCATATAGAGTATCCTATACATAAGGATTATGTGGACGATTCCAATGAAATTTTGGGTGAATTACTCAAGGAGTTTAAACACTTGGAAATCAAAAGCAGCGATGGTGAGGATGCATATGAAGAGGTTCAGGATGAAAGCGGAAATGACTTTATTGTTCTAGATTGATTATAAATTTCTTATTTTCTGTTAGTGACACTTTTGCATACAAATACATTTATACCCTAAACAGCATTTTTACATCTCTTAGGCTATTTTGTCATTCAGGTATCATATTGCTAAAAACTGTTTTCTCTTGAAAGTTTTTTCAAAGGAAGCGGACAGCATGGTACAAGCCACGTGTAAAATTTCCATTGCATTTATTCAATTTTTGTTTTGAATGAAATGCATAAACGTACAAACGTACACAAATTTTGGGATTTCCGCAGAAAATTAACGTTATTAAAATTAACAAACACAAAAATTAATGTCAAAATTAACGCGGAAAAATAAAAACCGCGTTAATTTCATCATTCGTTAATTTTGTAAAATAAGGTAACCATTTTCATTGTGAAACTTGAAATCAGTCAGTTACCCGGGTATTTTGTTGAACTTTAGTCGCTATCATGTATTTCAACACTCCCGTTTTAAATGGGAGTCTCGGGTTTTCGAAACTTGTTGCCTGGGTTTCCCCTGAAACAAAGTTTCAAAGGTTTTGTAAACAAAATAAAAATGGAAAATTAAATTATCAGATATGATTTTGTTACAGAGTATTAAAAGCTTCCATAGCCTAGCATAATATATTGACTGAAATGTTGTTGTTTTAAATTTTGTTGTGCCTGCATAATGACTAGAATATAAAAGACACCTTTTCTTTTGCTTCTGTGACAACTGACTATCCAAGAAAGAGACAGAGACAGAGAAAGTCACCAACGAGGTTTATATTCATTACTGTTCATAGAAGTGAAGGAGGTCAGTGTCCAATCATAACAAAATAAGAAAATTTTAATGACAGTTTAAAGGAAAGAGTGAATTAGTAAAGCTATATTAATTAATAATAATTTAATTGCTGAGCTTCCTCTTCAACAAAAGAACAGGCATGTCTCCCCAAATGTGAAAGCACTCAACAGCATCGTGCGTTCCTATGATACTGATAAGAGTAGAAAAAAACTTCTCGAGTACGCCCCAATATACTGAAATTAAACGAGTTGGATTTAAATAATATAAACAAATATTGTTTTTATTAACGTATAACAGTAGATGTATTGAGTTTTTACACTCGAATTAAATTTTAAACAGCATATTGTAAAGAATGCATACATTGTGCGAATTCTTTTCTAATTTCTTCCTTCTTTGAAGCATTTAAAACTATTGCATTCTCAAATTTTTTTTCAAACAAGTTTTTCCTTCAAATAAAGTAAGGTATTGTTTTGCAAAGAATAAAAACGTCCACTGCATCAGGATTTGTAGATAAGAAAATAAAGCTCAGTGCAAGCAAAGCATGGCCTCCATGGGAAACTATAAAACATATTTTCTCAAGAGAACTAGGAGGAATTTACCTTTGTAAATCCCTCACTTAAGTGGCTGACTACCAACAAAAATACCGTAGTACTATTTATAACATTAATTTGAATTTGGGCTTACGGAAGGGTAAATGATATTCCCAGAGGCCCCGGGCCATAAAAAAATGGCAACAGCAGCTCAGGGTATGCGGTAATTTTTTTTATCCGTTATCCTGTTGCATCCGTTATTTTATCCGGTATAAAATCTATTTAGTAAACAAACAGATAAACAAAATAATTTTTTTCCATCGATTTTTTCTTTGTCTTCTTCTTTGTTGTGTCCTTGACATATCAGAGGAGGCTTGACCAGTGGTTTGCAGTGTTAATGACAGCTGGTGTTGCTCGGTGGTTGTGAAACCACATATTTTTTTTTTTCATGTCTCACACGTAGACGGTTTAGAGCTTTTCACATGGACCATGCCTCGCTGCTACCAGACGCTATGGTCTCCGTAGACTCTATTCCTCTGGATTTCCAAATTCATCTCTTGTTTTCTAAGTTGTCCCTTCCCTCACGCCACTTACCTTCTCACTTTGCTGAATTAGGCATTTTAAGAGGGATCTCTGAGTCCAAGAAACTACTGCGTAATGGCCGGCGCTTTCTGGGCTATTTGTGTTGGATAAAAGTATGTCTGTCCTCTGTGACTTATGTGTACGTATGTGTGACCTCTGTGACGCTGATCCATGCTCACAACGCTGCAGCGGATGTATGGTGGAGGAATTCTTATCACACCATAGATGCAGTCGATGGGGGTGGATTTCACGCATCCTGTAGGGATACGACAGGCTTCGTTAAGTGCTGGATCAAGTTTTTTAGCATGTCCAGATCGTGACCATATGAAGCAAGAATACTCTGAGAAACAGATCACCAGAACTGATGCCCTTACAGTGCCGGGATCAGATCCCTATTTAGAGCTTGTTAGCTCCCAAATCAAGTTATTTCTGTAGCGCGCTTTTTTCTTTAGCTTGGTAATGTGCTCCTTGAAGGTGAGTTCACGGTCTGGTGTCACTCTGAGGTAGACAGGGTGTTGTTCATGTTGTAGTTTCTGTCCATTCTACCTCATGTTAAGTTTGTTTTTGAGGTGGAAAGAGCAGATCTTGGTCTTTCCAGGGTTTGGCTTCAGGTGGTTTTTCCTGTAGTAGGCTGACATCTGTTTGAGAGCGAATTCCAGGGTTCTCTCCGTTGATATGCAATCATGTTGTTGAGTTGAGACATCAGACACAAGTCATCCGCATAGATGAACCTGTAACAGTGAACAGATCTATGGTAATCGTTGGTGAAGATGTTGAACAGTGACAGCACCAAGACGCTGCCTTGGGGAAGCCCGTTTTTCTGGAGATACCGTTTCTCTTTTGGTCGTTAAGTGTCACATAAAATATCCGGTTCTCCAGTAAGGTTCTTATTACTCGGACAGTTAAGGGCCCTGTGTGAGTTTGAAAATCTTCCTGATCATTGCTCTATTTTGGATGGTATCTGACACTGCGCATGTAATTCTTTTTATTATCTAGGAAACTCAAAGATAAATTTTCCATCTACATGTTCCAATTCCATTCATCCAACTCTAGAAGTTGAATTCAAATAGCATTGATGCTTATGTAACATTTATTATAGCTTCGTTAAGCTCTTTTTCCAATCTTGATACCAGTTCATCAAATAAAAAAGGTGATTACGACTTAACTGTTGGAATATTGACTAAAGCTTGCTTGAAACAGCTTTCAAATGATGATGTTGGCAGTACTTTCTTAGGTGTATCCTTTGATTCTTTATGTTCATTTCATGAGACAAGATTCAACTATTGTGTTACATGGCTGCCCCTTAATGAACTAGTTTATAAAAATTATATTCATTGGTTTCTCAAAACGAAATCTAGCCTCCATTGATGACATAACAGAGATACTTACCAGATTTTCCAAATGATTGGAGAATTATGTTCAAAATTCCCATGATCTGGATTCTCTCGAGAAAAAAGACCTTCAGTACCAACCAATGCCAAACACTTAACTTTCTTCAACTAGCTAGGACGATGTGAAAACAGATAGTACCAAAGAGAAATCCTTCCACTGAATGGACATTACACGAATCTGCTTCTTAATTAATATTTTCGCTTTATTATTCCCTTTGTTTAATGTTCTCTGCTTTCCTTTCACTTCTTCTATCAATAATTTTTTATCACTTTTTCCCCTTCCCTCACTTCTATTAGATTCATTATCGCTTTATACTTCTTAAATCTTGCAGCATTATCCTTCAAACATTGTAGTGAAATTTATTTGTTATTGCATCGTGCATCCCATGCCTCCTAGTAAAATGGAATATTGAAAAGGGATTGCTTTCTAAAGAAACAAAGTAGTACACAGTAAATTGGGGACGAGGAAAAGTTCTTGAAAAGGATGGGAAGAAATTATGTTGGCATTGGGACCATCGAATGAGTGCAAACTGTATTACCAGAGGACTAAATCTCACCTAAGAAGAAATCATAACAAAAACGATATGGTTATTTGATATGCAGGTCTGCACCAAACAATTAAAGAACCCGAACTAGAGGAAAAGATCAGAAAGTATCAACAATTATGTTTAGAACTACGAGAACGACTAAAATGTTGTACACTTAAAGTGACTCCAATGGTTGTTGGATGTCTCGGGGGAGGAATGAAAGAACTAAAAGGAAACATGAAATAAATATTTAATAATAATGATAATTATAAAGAACTAGCATTAATAGCAAATGATATACAAAAGGCAGTACTATGGAAAAGTAAACTTCTGAATAAAAAAATAATGTTTGCATTGTTGACATGAGATGTCTTGATTTTTTATAACAAATTTTGGTAGCTAAACTTTTCCCTGATTCCTTTTTATTGAAATTGTGGATAGGATATGATGAAGACGTTTCTTGTATTTGAAATTGCACAGTATATTTTGACATTTATGCTATAAGAATCGGGACAAAATTGTGTAGTTGGTTGATTCAGGAAGCAATAATAAAGTTCTGAAGACTGTTATTGTCAGGGTAGCTGACGAAGAAGAGCATCCATAGCCCCAAAATGCTACATACGGCAACCGAAACATAGAGGCTCTGACAATCAACTCCAACTAATGGCATTCTCGTGGCAGAACTGTTAAAAACATGCAGGAGAATGTGCAAAAGCGAGTATCTGACGTTAGCTTTGGTCAGTAGCCAATTTAGGAATAGGAAAACTCTAACCACAAACCAGGGCAGGTAGGGTCCTTCAGTCTTGGGTGGCAATCGATCTAGTGAATGACATACAAAAAATGATACTCTCGACTCAAGGTGTCAATAGTGCCGAGGAATGAATGACCGCTGCGTTACGAGGTTACGAATGATACCTGGTTGGAATTCGGAACCCTTATCAGTAGAACCTTTATTCCGACAGCAGGGCAACTTTGGTTTGACTCTTACCCCATTCGTATGTCAAAATATTTTAAAGGAGACTTAAATTCTAAACAAGAAAAAATACAAGTNCCTTCAGTCTTGGGTGGCAATCGATCTAGTGAATGACATACAAAAAATGATACTCTCGACTCAAGGTGTCAATAGTGCCGAGGAATGAATGACCGCTGCGTTACGAGGTTACGAATGATACCTGGTTGGAATTCGGAACCCTTATCAGTAGAACCTTTATTCCGACAGCAGGGCAACTTTGGTTTGACTCTTACCCCATTCGTATGTCAAAATATTTTAAAGGAGACTTAAATTCTAAACAAGAAAAAATACAAGTGAGAGTAGAAACCGAACAGGAAAGAGCGCTGGATAACAAAGGCACAAGAGACATGAAAACAAGATCTTTAAACAATCTTCTTAAGTTACCACAAGAATGGAGAAAATTGAAGAAAGGGAGAGACAGATGAAAATTAAAGCAAAACAGTGAAAAGAAGAGATAGGACGAGCAAACAAAACATTTCCTTGCAAGTGAAAGGAAATGATGATAAGTGTAAGATGATTAATTCATTATATGTAATGGCAAGAAAATTTGAGTAAAGACTAGGAATGAAACGAGACGGGGAAAAAAGGGTAGTAAAGACAACAACAACAACAACAACAACAAAAACAGAGAAAACAGAATAATTAAGAAGTTGTTATCCAAACTAAAAGATCTAAGACAGAGGGTAGCAAGGATGGCAAATAAATTGCATTGAAGAAGGGTGAGGCGAAAACCAACAAAAAAGAAAAGGAGATACTTAAAAAGTTGAAAGAATTAGCCCAAAACCGATTTAACTTATTAAAAAACAATAATTACTGAAGAAGAACGAGAAATGGTTGGAAAGTTAACATATTTGAAAGTAAAGATGGTAAGATAAAGGATAATAACATGCTTAGAGAGGATCAAAGAAACTTTTACAGAGAAATTGAATCAAAAAAAGGGAAAAAAGGAAAAGCTCCAGAAACAGACGTTTGTGGAAATTTGAGCGGATACATGGGAAGAAGGAAGCGTGACTTCATATAAGAAATGAATGAGCAGGGTAACACAAAAGATCAGGGAAAAGGTGAGACAGATAGATGACATAGAAATCACTGAGAAAGGATTGTATGAAATCGTAAGAAAGAGAAAGAAGTATTTAGTGCCAAGTATTGATGGGATACAAAGCTACTAGTGGAAGAAGTTTACTGGTGCTATGATGTCAATGGTGAAAGACAGCAGGAGATGTCGAAACTAATGACAGGTAGATAGACAGTGAACTTGGATAATTACAAAGACTATCGACCAATAACATGTCTGAACACCTGTTAAAAAATGTTTACAGGTATGGTAGCCAAGTACATAAAAGAGCTTTCACAACTGCAATTTGGGACAAACATCAGCTGGGGACACGCTAGGGAGTGCTTGGAACAGTGAATCATTTGTTCATAGACACCACTATAAACTATAAACGCAACGTCTGGTAAGTTATGACAGTGGGAAGGTAAAAGTGAGCATATGGGTAAACCTCAAAATGGAGTTTATACAGGGAGACATTTATTAATCAGTGACGTTTTGCCTGACAAAGTTACCAATGGCGATGTCATTAGAGGAAACAGATGGGTATCGGATGGGTGCACCAGAAGAAAGAAGCATCAAAAGGACTTATATCCTGTCCATTAATGACCTTGATCCAGATGAAAAGAAGCTTACATGTTCTTAGGATGTAAACAAGGTGATGAAATAGATGTGAAAAATGGCTGTGGAAAGAGTGAAGAAAGAGGTACGAAAGAGAACAAAACAAATAGCTAAACAAAACCCATATGATAACTATCTCATGCATACCATCATAACAAGCGCAGTCTTTGGGGTAGGTTATATCTTAAATGTCTGTAGAATTGGAAAAAAGATCTAGAATAATTTGATAAAATAGTGAAAGGCGAGCTAAGGGAAGCCAACAGGCACTGTAAGCAAGCTAGCAATGAAAGTCTGTATTTAGATAGAAAGGAAGGAAGAAGAGATTTGAAAAACTTCAAAGACGTGTAGAATGAAGTAAGAGTGAGAATTGCATGCTATTTGGCAACATCAACAAAGAAACGCTTGAGAAAAGCATGAAAGAATGAATATGAGAAAGGACAGACATCATTGAAGAAGGAGGTTGAAGATATTTTGCAGAAGTACAGTAAGGAAATGAAGTTTGGATAAGGCTTTAATAAATTTAATGAAGAACGATATGACAACTGGAAATTAATACGAGAAAAGTTAAAGAAATAACTCGTGGAAGGGAAAGAAAAAATGCCATTGAAGAAATATGAGGAAAAGAAAACCCAAAGTGCCATAATATTGCGGTAAACAAAAGAGAAAGATGGATGGTTGAAATGCAACACAAATCTAAAGAAGACAGCAGCTATGTTTAATATGTTGGAACAGATGATGGAGGCAAGAGCCTGCAAGAAAGTCAAAGAAATTGTAGAAATAGACAGTTTCAGTTTATGTGATAAAATAATGTTATCAGGATCCAAACATCTAGCAGGATCAGAGTGAAGAGATATGACGATTCGCGTAAGATACTGGCAGTCAAATGGGGAAAGAAAGAAAGTCTATTTAAAGAAAATACAGTATGATGCAAGAAAAAATAGGGAAAGGGGAACGTGACTGAAAACAATGACGAAACGATTTTTGAGATTGGGAGCATCAAATGGGGACGTATTGTACAGCAAGAATATCAGATATGACTTTGGGGGACAAGATAAAGAAATACATATATATCTATATATATATTGAATATGGCATGATCTAGAGAACGAAACAAACAGGCTAAGAGAAGCAAAAAGATTGATGAATATCAACAACTATATTTCGAACTACGAAAAAGAAAGTTATGCCATTATTGATTTGATGTTGTAATGACAGAATGAAGTAATTAAAAACTGCGATAATAGAGATTTTGACGGAAAGGCCGTAGATAAACGTACGAACGAAAAAGAAAAGACAATGTTAAGGTAAAGTGAAACAATTATTAGAAAAGTTATGTCTGAACTTACTGGAAGAATGATGCTTAAAATTAGCTACCAAAAACTGTTAACTAAAGCGTTTTATCAAATTGTGCATAGCAGTGAATTGATGCAACATAAACTGAGGAAATACTCTGGTAATGGATCTATATCTACTATCTATTGTAAAACACATGAGTACTGTATATCTGTGGCTACAAAGGAAGATATCTCTCTATATATCTATCTATCTCCGTTTCTTTCTCTCTCTCTCTTTCTCGCTCTCTCTCTTTCTCTCTCTCTCTCGATCTATCTACCTATCTATTTATCTATCTATCTATCCCTCAATGTCTATCTCTCCATATATCTATTTATCTCCCTCTCTCTCTCTCTCTCTCTCTCTCTCTCTCTCTCTCTCTCCTTCTCTCTTTTGTACCTGGTCGAGTTGGCAATAACTCTGCTACAGCTTCGATTTTAAGGCTGCTCTCAATGCCACTCTGTTTTTTGCAGCCCTCAGTTATCCATCCACATCAAAACCTCTTCATTTCATGTTCCTCAATGCGACATCTTTGAATCTCAGCATCGGTCTACCATGGTTCAGTTCACCCTCAACATGTCATGATAGCAGCAGTTATCTTCATAGGAACTCGTTTTTTATCTTGTGTACATCTAAGTTCTTTTTTGACTAGTACGTCTCTCATTGATGGAATGCCTGCACGTTAAAGAAATTCTTTATTTCTTACTTTGTCTTTCTAGGTGATGTTCTGATTTGTTCTAAGCTCTCTCATCATACATGCATGAAAATTTTTTAACTTGTATGAGATGCGGGGTCTACTATTTTGCTCTATACAGCAAAGCTGACAGGACAAGACGTCTATATACTTTTCACTTAACATTGACTGGGACATGTCTGTTTTTCCACAGACGATGCTATAGTTGACCAAAAGCTGCGTCAATATTGTCCATTCTATATTGAAGTATTTTTTTAATTTTTGCGTTACTAAAGATTGTGTTGCCCAAGTACCTGTATGTCTGTACACTGTACTAGGAGTCATTGTTGAGAGTAATTTCCTCCGATGCAGGTGGTGTATTTAGCAGCTTCACAGTTTGGTACATAAAAACAGTTTTCTTTATATTTATCTATAGACTGAATTGCGCTGCAACCCTAACAAATCAATCTACAAGCGTCTGCATATCTTCTGCAGAGTGGGCAGCTAAAGCACTATCATCGGCAAATAGCTTCTCTCTAACAAAGTACCTTGTGGTGCAGGTTCTGTCTTAAAATGGAAGACTTTAAACAGGTATGTATCATGACTTTTCTGAATATAAACTACTTTTGTCTCATTTCTCAAAGCAACTTCAAGCATCGTAATAATGTATAGTGAAAGCAATGTAGGAGCCAGCACACAGCACTCTTTGACTCCATTTGCAACTGTAAATTTGTTGAAGACTCCCGTTTTATGGAACACCTGGGTCTGCATGCTATCATGTAGGAATCTGATCAGGTTCACAATCTTTTTGATGCAATCAAACGTCTTTAGCGCTATCCAATAGTCCCTTTCTTTATGCCGCATCAAAAGCTTTAGTGAATTTAATAAGGCATGTAATGGCATATATTGCTCCTGGCACTTATTCTGAATTTGGAGAAGGCACAAAACCAAATCCATTATTTCTCCTTCCTTACGGAACATCTTACCCGCTATAGACAGGAGAGATATTGCATGATAATTTCTATAGTCCTTACAACCACCTTGAATATCATTGTAACGTTTGCGTCCTTTTAGGCT
This sequence comes from Morbakka virulenta, assembly GCA_003991215.1. NCBI lineage: Eukaryota > Metazoa > Cnidaria > Cubozoa > Carybdeida > Carukiidae > Morbakka > Morbakka virulenta. Next base: position 1,237,222 of record RDPX01000020.1, read on the forward strand.
AGAGGTCTTTCTCTTTTACCTACATGTCTTCAATCAAATCAAACAGCTTTATTTTGCAAATTTTTGCCATTCAGCTAACACATTCCCGTTTAAATTTCACATCTACCTAATGTTTCAACCTCCTTTGTCATTTTTATAACAGTTAAAATTTCAATAGTATCTAGTGTTTCATCAAGACTACTTATTTCTTGTCTGTCAGTTATACTATCCAGTGCCTCATGATCAGCATTTCCAATTTTTTGCCATCCATCTAACATATTCCTGCTGAAATTTCACATCTACCTAGTGTTTCAACCTCCTTTGTCATTTTTTAGTTAAAAATTCTATAATATCTGGTGTTTTATCAAGACTACTTATTTCTTGTCTATCAGTTATACTATCCAGTGCCTCGTTATCAGCATTTCCCGGGACGCTCTGTAGTTGGCTGAAATTCTCTACAAAACGGCCAAGTATATCATTCTTGTTAGGAAAGAATGTTTGCCCTCTGGTGTCGTAAGCTGGATTTTTCTCTCCTCTGAGTTCCATACACTTTATTTAGCCCTTGGTAAAATAGTTTCATGTCGTTTCTATCTGCTGCATATTGTAGAGAATCAGCTTTTTCCTCCCTCCATAGAGACATCAACTCTCTAGTGTATTGCTGGACTTTGCTTCTTGCCTTTACTATTCTTGCTTTGCTTGACCTAGTCACTTCAGTACCCTGGCGATAGGAGAAGTATCTCTCGAAACGTAACCCGGAAAAAGCTTACGACTTATGATATGATAATGCTCTTCAATAGATGTAAGAGCTTTATCATGTCATGAGACGTAAGCTTTTTCTGAGCTACGTTTCGAGAGATACTTCTTCCATCGTCAGGCTACAGAAATGATTAGATACGGCTACTTTATACGTTGGCAGTGTGGACGTGGGTGTAGACAGGGCTGGAGTTGTTTCGGGAAGTGGCGCCATACCTATGTTGTGCTTGTTGTGTTTGTTGTGTTTCTTTCTTCAGTGCTGGAAGCCATATTACTGGAAGGGTGTAGGATATACTGTTGATGAGATTGCTGCATTGCAAGGAATGGATTGTTTCTTTTATTTTTCTTCTTGTTGTGTTGATTTCTTTGTCTAAAATTCTTTTATATTCCCAGTCAAAGGTATGATCCTGTGTCCAGCAGTGTTCGGCTATTTCATGATTCTTGGTGTAACCTTTCTGAACAGCTCTCTTGTGTTCTTTTTCTCTTTGACCCAAGGAACACTTTGATTCACCTATGTAGGAGGCAGGACAGTCCTTACATTGTAGTCTGTAAACTATGTTGTTCCTTTCATCAAGTGGAACTGGGTCTTTTGGTTTTGAGAGGATCTTCCTTAAGGTGGATGTAGTGAAGAAGGAGCATTGAATGTTGTGTTGTCGGAGGGCTCGTCTTAGGTGCTCACTGGTATTCTTCATGTAAGGCAGACGTATACGTTTCAGGGGTTCTTTATCTTCATGATTAGGTCCAGTGGTTCTGTGTAAGGCTCTCTGGACATCCTTAGCGTGGTATCCATTGGATAAGAGAACCCTTTGAAGGTGTCTTTCTTCTTTTCTGAGGTCATGTGGGTTAGAAATAATGCTTCTTGCTCTTCCAAACAGGGTGGTGATGACACTATTTCGAGCTGAGACTGGATGGTGTGATGCATTGTTGAGGTACTGGTCAGTGTGAGTTGGTTTCCTGTAGATGGTAACGGAAATACTGCGATCTGCCTGCCTCTTTACTAGGACATCCAGGAAGGGTATTTCTTTTCGTTCTTCTTTCTGCATGGTGAATGTGATATTTGAGTGCATGCTGTTGATGTGTTGAAAGAAACCTTGTAGGTGATCCTTTTTGATGATTGTAAAGACATCATCAACGTACTTTTCCCATACAGTTGGCCCTTGGTCTGTTGTTGATAATGCCGTGGTTTCAAATGCTTGCATGAATATTTCAGCAATGACCGAGGATGTAGGGGCTCCCATGGGTACACCGTTGTTTTGTGTGTAGATGTTATTGTTGAAGAGGAAGCATGTGTTGGTGAGAAGTACTCATCGTAGGTCCAGGATATCTGAAGGTTTCAGTGTGGTTCTTGATGGCAATGAATCATCATGTTTAAGAAGTAACAAAAAGTTATCATTGGATTTTACGGTTAAAATTTTGCAAAAACCACGTTTCTTAAAACAACAAGAAAATATTAGACACAAAGTAAATACTATGGAAAGAAGTAATGCCATTATCTCTAAGCCCCTGGTTGTAAATGAAGAAGGAAGACAAGAACAATTGTAAGAAAAAAAGTCTATGATAATACGCTAGAATGGCGTAAACGATTACCAGCAAAATCTGATGTTCAATAATAACAAGAAGACGCTTTTTGAAAGCATAGAAGGAAGGGGGGGTGATGGTGTTACTCCTAATGCTAAGAAAACTAAAACATTTTGAAGAGCGATCTGGGAGAAAAAGGTAGTACAATAACAGCAGGCAAATAAAGTTGATTAAGGCTATTGAAAGTAAAGTTGAAGAAAAGACACAAAAACAGCCAGAGATGAATGCTTCTGTTGAAACATGAAGTAAACAGGCAAGAAAATTGTCAAAGTGAATGTCAACTATACCAGATGGTGCGCAAAGGTAAAAGTCAGTTAGGAACTTTCTATCAATTGACTTAGCCTTAGTTCAACGCTAAGCTTATCCCAGTCACCAATAGAGCATCAGGCAAAATGTCAAAGAGATCCTTTGGCTTGCTGAACACCATCAAATCCAACATTTCATTTTGAATTCTGTAGAAACTGTGTTTAATAGGAACACCCAGAACCCTTCGATATGTGCTGAACATAGAAGACTGCAGGTAGTGTACACGTTCATACCTCTGAAGCGTATACATCGGGAAACTTTCTTAAGTTAAATCTGTAACACATTACGATTTAAATAAATCCCATAGGACACCTCTGATGGACATTCGATGCTGATACAACCTCATTTATAGCACGTTCCCTGAACTACCACCTTTGTGGTAGTTCAGGAAGGGTAAAGCAGAAAGACACCAGATGGGAGGGGAAATGGAATATAGCTGCAGCTGTTGACTCACTTCTTGTTTTCCCTATAGTGCCCACGACGTAAAGGCCAGACATCGTCATCTGGAATGAGGAAAGAAAGATTGTGCATCTCCTTGGGTTGACAGTGCCATGGCAGTCAAATATGTATGATGTCGAGGAAAGGAAAGAGCGGAGATATGAGGATCTCATTGATTAGGGCGAGGAGAAAGGTTGGACGGCAAGCCATAGCCATCTGGGAGTGGAAGCAAGAGGCTATGTTGACAAGAAATTACTCTGTCTCTTTAAACAGGAGAAAGGATTCACAACTCAGAGAGCAGTTTCAGGAAGCAGCAGAAAAGGCGTTCCTCTTCATCTGGCTGAAGAGGGACGACAACACCTGGCTCAAAAACTTTGGAACAATTGTCTGAAGGATGATCGACACAACATCTACAAGTGGCAAGGCGGCACCAGCAGTATAAATACCCCATAGAGGGTGGCTCGTCGGGGGAAGAGGATTGTCAGAAGATTAAAGAGCCGAAACAATCTTTCCCGGTTCTTCTCTGATAACTTCAAGTTGCTGGATCCAAATGTGGAGCTACTGGCTGGATAGCACTGGTGTTTACTAATTTCTTTCCATAATATCAAAGTCAAATACAAACATGAAATGAAAGCAACAATAGTAAAAATGAATGTTTTTCTTGGGTCGGTGTTATAATTTATCCATCCAAAATCGTCACCACTATATAGCTTTGGTATTTCACTTTGGATCTCCCTTTCTGAAAGACTTTGTTGCTTACTTCTTTTATGTCCTTCGCACAAGATCTATTTCAGCCTCCTGCATACTACTTTGTATCGGTATGTCTTTCTTTACCAATTGTTATGCTTCCTTCATTAAATCTTACTATTGCGTTAACATTTTTCATTTCTTTTTCTGCTTTTCTCATCCGTGGCTTTTGTTTCTTGCGAGTTTTTTCTTACTCCATGCTGTCACTATCCATTTTTTTATTTCTGTAGCCATGTAGCACGCTTCCCTTCTTTCTGCTTCATCATCAATTTCCTTGAAACTTTTCAATCCTCTGCCACCTTCTTTTCTCTTTGAATATAATCTCTCGTCACATAATTATTTTCCACGGAATCCTTCTCTCCGTAATACACTTCACTACAAGTTTGTCCAATTCACCTTTTCCAAAGTTACAAACATTCATTGTGTAACAAGCAACAGGTATTACACTGCTCTTAATTGCTTTCATCAAGATTTGATCATACAGATTTTGGTGGTCCTCTTGATAGATCTTAAGATCATCAACAAAAGGACTATGTGTTCATTTCACTCTTCCTTCGTCCCTTTGTCCCATTGGGTTTCCATCAGTTTTCTCTATAAGTATTGCAAGAGTTACTTTATTCAGACAAAATCCCTTTGTAGAAAATCTTTCTCGATGTAACATCCCTACCTTGATGTTTAATGTTCTGCTTATTGACACTTTCTATTTTCAGTTACTTCCAGTCTGGTCTTCCATCCTTCCATTAGTTTGATGATGACATTTGGAACTTTCTCTGGAGATCGCATCCACTAATAAAATCTCATAATTCAATTGTGTTGGACCATATCATTCGCTTTTTAGTTGTCATAAAATGTCAACGCTAAATTTCTTTATTGGTTTCTCGCTTAATCCATTATGGTGTTATCTATGAGGAGCTGGTCTGCAGTTCCTAAGACTCCAGACCACGTTTTCAAGTATTATTCCTTCCTACATGCTCTTTCGTGTAATTTCTGATCGTACTTAAAAATATTTTATAGCAAGTATTAAGGCTTGCAATTAGGCGATAATTTTCTATGTTCCTTAGATTTTCTCTTTTTGGTAGCAATACAGTTCTTCCCTCTGTCAGCCAACTGGATATTTTATCAGGCTTCTCTATCCATTGATTGAAACATCTTAATATTGAATTCTATGTACCTCTAAACTTTTTCTTTTAGAAATCCTGCACTCCGTCAATTTATGGAGCAGAAGAATTTTTTCTTTTCTCAACTGTTCCAAATAAATTCTTTTGGATATGATGAACTTTTTGACATACGCAACCTTTTCTCCTATCTTCTTTGCAAATGTGTCAATCCATTTTCTTAGTAGGGTTTTAGTGTTGTCATCCCAAATACCTGCCCGGAATTCTTCAAATATTTTAGTTTTAGGAATCTATACTCTCAGTTGCCATGTTTCTTGTGTATTTCTATAAAAGAATCTTTTGCCTTTCTGGAACATTCTGTTATTAAGGATTCTTCCATCTTTTGTCTTTACGCGTTTCATTTTTATGTTATGATATCTTAATTCATCAAAAGCTCTTCCTTTAACAAATATTAGATCTCGTTTCTATTCATTCGTTGGTCTGTCTATTTTTTTAATATCTGAAATTTCTTCTTTTGGCTCTCAGTATATATTTTTTCAATCTTCCTTCTATGAATTTCATTTATGTCAATGCCAAAACCTGTCTCAACTTTTTAATCTGCTTTTCACGTTATTGTATCCTTTTATTTGGTCGATCTAGATACTTCTTTTTTATTTCTTTTTTAATTACCTTTCAATCCTTCTCTTTCTTCAATTACTCCCTCATAAAATAAACTAGATCTAGAACTTTACAACTGTTGTCAGTACTGTCAAGGTGTTTTTTCACTATTTTGTTTGCTCTGTCAATCTCCAATTTTGGTACATCACTCTTAATTTTAATCAAGCGTTCACTTTCTTTGATATTTTCTATGAAAATGCTGTTGAAGAATGCAAAATTTCTTTAAAACTTAGTGAAATAACTCTAGTATCATTATCTTCTTTATCGATATTATTCTTTATGTTTTTCCCCTCACTGCTTTTTCATTCTCATCAACATTTTGTTCAATTCTAATTGGTCCAATGACTCTTACCTGTATTTCATCTGGTTCTACTTCATTTCCATCTCTTACTTCAATACGCTTGAGTTCAGGTCAGGTCAGGGCTTGCCCTGCTACTGGTAACATGTAATCCAGTACAACCTCTCGCATGGCCGATTGGTCGGCGACTAAACCGGCTGCCCCACCAGGTTCCAAATCTGGTGAGGAGGGTGGCTAGCAATGCAGTAGGAACAAAAACAAGACCTATGAAAGGGCGGATGAACTTTTTAGAGTCAACGTCTATCTAGCTACAGGGGGTGTCTCAATAAAAACACTCTTCAGAAATATGTTTAGGCCTCTACTGCAGATTTCCTTTTTTTTGCCCTTCGCATATGCAGCCGCTTAGATGGGGGCAAGCCAGCCTACCTGAGTGACGGTCACAAGCTCGGGAAAATGCAGATTGTTGCCGGACAGGAAGGGCATCCGCAGCGTAAAAACCCTAGCTCTAAACCAAACAACTATGGAAGAAGTCTCGGGCGATATGGCCCTCAGTACCGTGCAGCCCTTAAATGGGCAAAGTGTGCTAAGAATCCCAGGGTTGGCAAAAACAAATGATAGAAAGATGAAGTTCAAGAAATCTGCTATAAAGATTGGAACTCTGAATCTTCAATGTATGGCTGGAAAAGGAAGGGAACTTACATACATGATGGAAATGAGAAAGCTGGATATTTTATGTGTTCAAGAAATGAGATGGAAGGGGAAGAAAGCGAGAGAACTTGGGGCAGGATTTAAGTTATTTTATAGCGGAACAGATAAGAGAGAGGACGAAATGGAGTAAGAATAGTGTTAAGCACTCACCACAAAGACAATATCATTAGTGTGACAATACAGAATGATAGAATGATGTTTGTGAAAGTGATAATAGGATAAATGTATTTAAATATAATCAGTGCTTGTGCGCCACAAGTTGGCTGCGATGATGAAGAAAAGGATAAATTTTGGCAAGACCTAGATAGTTTTATTTCTGATATACCTAATTAGGAGAGAGTAGCAGTGGCAGGTGATTTTAACGGGCGTAAAGGATCAAATAAAGGGCAATTGAGAGAATTCGTGGTGAATATGGCACAGGAAAAATTGATTGACTTTGCAGTTGCATATGATATGGCAATATTGAATTTGTTTTATTGTAAGACAGATTACATAACATAAGCTTGCGGAGGCAATGAAACCAAGCTTGATTATATTTTGTGCAGAAAAGATCAAATGAGCGAAGTTAAGAACTGCAAAGTCATTAAAGGAGAAGGAGTAGCAAAACAGCTCCATCCAGTTGTTGGAGAGATAAACATTAAGAAAGGGTAAGAAAAGATCGTTACCGAAGATTAAGTGGTGGAAAATGAAGGATGGAGAACTGAGAGATAACTTCTGTCAAAGAGTATTAAGTGATATCGACTTTAAAGATGAGGTAGAGGATTGGTGACAGTACAGCTCACAAGTGATCTTAAGAATAGGAGAAGAAGTATTTGGAAATATATTAGGCAAAGACCCTTCTGATGACAGAGAGACATGGTGGTGGAATGAAGAAATGGCAGAAGATACTAAGGAGAAGAAACACGCTAAGAGGGAATATTACAAAGAAAGAAATCAGATTAATAAAGAAAGACTCAAAGCGGCAAACAAACCTGCAAAGAAAGTGATGGACACTGCTAGAGCAGAAGCGAGAGAAGAAATGTATGAAGAGCTAGAGACAGTGGAAGGGCAGAAGAGGATCTAAAGAATTGCAAATTTAAGAGACAGAAAAACAGAAGACCAGACATACATACGACATATGAAAGATAAAAATGGGAACCTATTGTACAATGATGAAAATATCAAGAGAAGATGGAAGCATTATTTTGAAGGCCTTCTAAATGAAGAAAAGCCGAGACTACCAATTGGCGAAGGAATGCCAAATATAAGACACAGGGAACAAAAATCGTATGGAAGTAGTAGGAGGATTAAAAGAAATGAAGGTAAATAAAGCAGTAGGCCCAGATAACATCCCAATCGAAGTTTGGAAATGTTTTGGTGATGCTGGTATAGACATACTCTGGGATATGATGAGAAATATCTTCTTGCAGGAGAAAATGCCATCTAAATGGAGAAAGAGCTCTATAATACCCATGTAAGGGCGATATACAGCAATATTCCAACTGCAGGGGCATCAAACTCTTATCACATACTATGAAGCTCTGGGAGGGTATAAGCAGAAAGGATTGAGAGTGAGACCGAAGTTTCTGAAAACGGCAGATATCTGACGCGATTTTCGCACTGAAGCAAGTGATGGAGAAGTATCATGAGAAATAAAAAGGACTATACGTGGCAATCATAGACATCAAAAAAGCATATGATCGAGTCCCGAGGTCGGACTTTTGGCGATTCATGAGAGAAAAATGAGTGAAATGTGAAGTATGTGAAAAGTATGTGAGTCTGGTTCAAGATATGTTCGATGGAGTTACCTTATTTGTTAACAGCTGTGTTGGTATCTCAGATGAGTTTATGATCCGAGTCGGTCTGTATCAGAGCTCTGCTCTTAGTCCTTATCTCTTTAATCTCATAATGGATGTCATTAGTGAAAGTGTTTGGAGCGATGCCCTGTGGACCATGATACCAAATTAGTTTGTGAGACAAAAGCGAAACTTCGAAGGCGACAATCAAGATGTAAGAGAACTCTAGAGGAAAAGGGTTTCAAGTAAGTAGAATGAAAACCAAATATCTTCAGTTTAACAACTTCGAAGACCTTGACGACATGAGGATGGATGAAGAAATTATCAAGAAGATTCCAGCTTTCAAGTATCTGGAGATGCATGTGAGTGAAGATGGCGAGCTCGACGTGGAGATAAACCATCGGATCCATTGCCAATGGAACTCCTGGAGAAAGCTGTCAGATGCGCTGTGCAACAAGAAGATGAATGCCAGGCTAAAAAGAAAGGTGTACAAAACAGCTGTGCGACCAGCAATGCTATACAGCAGTGAAAAACTGGGTAGTGAAAAAGGCACAGGAGAAGAAGATGAATGTTGCAGGGATGAGGATGTTACGCTGGATGTGTGGAGTCACGAGAAGAGATAAAATTAGGAATGAGGTGATATGAAGAAAACTGAAGGTAGCTTAAATAGCCTCAAAGATGCAAGAAAGAAGACTGAATTGGTATGGTTATGTCATAAGAAGATAGGAGGACTATTTTGGAAGGAGAGTGATGGCAATAAAAATTCCAGGACAAAGACGAAGAGCGCGACCTAAATTTGAATGGAAAGACAGACTAAAGGAATATATGCAGGGAAATAACCTCTATGAACACCAAGTAGGAGATAGAAAATAATGGAAGAGGACCTCGAGGAACAGTGACCCAATGTAAAAATGGGAAAAGCTGCAGAAGAATAATAATAATTATAATACTTCAATACGCTTGAGTAGAGAGTTGTCTTTACAAAATCTAGCTGTATTATCTTCTAATGTTTAAACATTTATTAGCGAATTTTTTTGTATAGCATCCCATGTTTCATTCTTTTCATAAATCCTCGACCTCGATTTCTTTCAATCCTTCTATCTTAAGTAAATAAACTTTAATTTTATTCTTCCACTTGATATTGTTGTTAAAAGTGATATCTTGGTCTGTTACTATTTGAGTCACCTCTTTAATTTCATTCATTGGTAACTCTTTTTTGAACCTTGCTGTGTTATCTTTTAAACTTTGTTTTGATATATTATTTTTCTCAAGATACTGTTCATCCCACCTTCTTTTCAATCGCAAAGTAAATCCATTACCTTCACTCCGCTCTTAGTCTATTGTTTTTAGCAATCACCTCTTTTCATCAACTGTCGACAAGCGGTGTCTTGTTTCAGCCTAGCCATTTAAAACAGTTTCGTTTCTAGCTACATTACCACCCTGAAGTGTTCTTTGTTCGTTGTTGGTATTTTTCGGTTGAAATTTATTTTGATCTATATCTTTCATAAAGGTAGTTGAATAAGTACGGGTCGTAACACAATCTATGGTTGCTCGGCTCGCTATATGAGGTTTCAATTTTGATAGTGTCGCCCCTTCTATCAGGTCCCATGAATGCTGATCTCATAACACAGGTACCATTGTTCGTGTAACCTCAACTAGATGATTTGCCATCCAAGGTTAAAGAGCAGCACCCATACTGCTGTTTGTGTAGTTTCCACCAAACAGGTTGTCTACCATGATTAAAGAGCTCTGTTTACCCTTGGATTTGAAGTCAAAGATTTTCCTTCTTCTAGAATGACTGATGACAACGCTAGCAAGCTCATTCGATCCCGACCACTGGTCTGAAGCCTCAAGCTTCGTCCCTATCCTCCTGTTTGTTCCAAACAGTTTTGACACCTGAAGGCTAGGATTTGGAATTGACCGTCAGAGGCTATATTTTGCGCATGCCTTCTGGGACTTTTTCTGGGTATCCGATGCTCAACATTCGCAACCATTTCGGCAATGACAGCTCAAATGAAACTATATTTTTTTTATACATTTGTTGGTTAGTAAACCCAAGTGGTAATGTGTTCTGAGGGAACCGTAGCTGTTGTTAGCAACCTTTCATCTCTGTTGCATACGTATCTTTCAATTCCAATAACTGCGAGGTTTACAACATCTTCCACATTAAGCAATCCTATATCATATATATATATATATATATAACATATATATTCTTTTCACGTTGTTTTGGGAGTGTAGTGCCCCATGCATTGTCAATAGCTTTCTTGTTTCCCTATCTAACTGTTGTATCTTTGTCTAGTCTGCAAATGCTACTGAATACCCCGACAAGGATAGTGTCCAGGTGTTTATTGCATCAGTAACAATTTGACCATTTAGTTTCGTTTTAATAATTTTCTGACTCTTTGCTTTTACTCATTCCCAATCTTCTCTTTCATTTCCTTTTGCTTAATTTGGTCTACCTGCAGTATGCAGAATTATTTATGCTCTTCATTCGCTTCCAAATATCTCATTGTTCTGCCATCTTGCAATTTCATTCCTTCTGATTTTACAACCCTCCCTCTTTTCAATACTAATATGCTGCACCTTTTAATACCAAATTCCAGTTTGATACCGTTGCTGAAGATATGTACTATCTAGCTCAAAGAATCAAATGTTTTATCTGTTTTACTGTACAATCTCAAGCCATCCGTAAATAACATATAACACCAGTCAACACATATTTTGGTGCTAGCAAGGTAAGAGTCTATTTTAAGTAATTTGAGGGTGCTGCGTTCAAAAATTGATGTTTCCATTGATTGGCTACATTTTTGCCTCCCAATAAAATGCCTGTTTTCTCCAGAATCCAAGGTTTTGTGTTGTATCATCTTGCTTCCTTCTTTAGGAGAGAACTGATAAGGCTGTGAGAATGTGTCTATACAGCACTAATCAATGCTAGCAATGCATATTTAACAAACATTTTTTCATTTTGACTTGCAATTTTAGTCCTAAACGTCCTAATTTTTCTAGGTACTGCTAGCAGTCAGACTTGACTAAATATAATGTGGAAATCTGTTGAATGCATCCGCACCTCACTTTCTGGATGATATGCAGCTACTTTTATTGACTTGGTGCAAGCTCAACATTTAACCTGTGTATTTATTCGATTTGTGTCACATTTTCAACCTGTTTCAGCAAACTGAATGAATTTCCTTTGTATGAATTATCACCTGCATAGCCACTTGGACAAATTTTGGAGGAATTTGGGTGATGTCAGTGATTAACAGGGAGAACAATTTCATCAAGACATTAAAGTTATGGAAGAGAGGTATCAAGAAAGATGGGATATCTGGATGATGTCTGACTACTGTTGGAACTTAAAACGGGATAATGCAGATGCAGAACACTCCAGACACTCTAGGAAAAGTAAGTTTTTGAAAGTATTTGTATTACTTTTTTGTACACAACTTTGTAAGCTATGCTGAAATTACTTTTGCAAGCTGGCAAGCTGCTATTTTTTTGAGTTTCTCTTCCGCAAAACTTCTTCTGTCTGTCTTGTTTTTGAGCCGTTACAGATATATTGGTATATTTAAGAGCAAAAAATCTAGAGCTGACAGTAAAAATATAATGTTGTTTTTGAAATCAGTACACTTGGTTTACTTAAATACAACTGAAACGTTGCTTGTACCATTTCCAATAAATTTTTTGTTCAGCTGTGTAATTGATATTTTCTTTAGAGTTGGCAAATTTGTATCCTGGACTTTTTTCTCAATATATGGCACACTTGAGTGAGTATCAATGCAAACAATAGAGGTCACAATGAATCTCCCTTGAATATGGCTCTCTGAACCTTCACTTTACGACGAATGTCATTTCCATAAGTCAGTATAACTTTCCAAGATTTCATGCTTTTGTTTACATTTTTTTTTCTCGTTCAACCCTAGGTTTTCTAAACACTCTAAAACCTATGAGAGAGAAAATAAAACGTAGGCCTTTTAATAATCGATCCATGTCATTGCTAGATTTTTGCTTCTTCTCTTGACTTCCTGTAGTAATATTCTGTCGATGTATAAAAAATCTCCAGTTCCTCGTGATTCTTTGCTACAGCCAATTTCCTCTTCTGATAGTCTTCTTTATCTTTTGGCGGTCAGCAGCATCTTTCCTTCTCACTCATGTCCTCTATCCCCCTCATGTGCTCTTTTATTACACTCCTGTAGCGTCTCTTTGGTCTTCCTCTCTTCCTTCTCCCTGGCAGATTCATGTCTATCACTCTCCTCCCGATATAGTTCTCTTCCCTTCTGATCACATGCCCTTTGCTTCTCGCTCAATCTCCTAACATGTGTTGTACCTCTGGTGTATTCATTTCTGATTTTATCCAGGCGTGTGACTCCAACTGCCCACCTCAGGATTCTCAAGTCTGCCACCTTCAACTCCGCTTCATGTTTCTTTGTTGTCGCTACTGACTCAAGCCCATACAGTAAAGCTGGCCGCACTACCGTCTTATATATTTTTCACTTCACTTTTGGTGGTACCTTTTTGTCACATAGTATGCCTGTTACCTTTCTACATCCACTCCACCTGCTTGTATTCTGTTTTTAACTTCTACATTGCATCCTCCATCGCACTGTACTGTTGACCCCAGTTATTTGAAGTCTTCTTCCCTCGTTACGTCTGATCCTTGCATGCTAAACTTATCCTCTCTTCCACTCAAGACCAGGTATTCTGTTTTTGCTCTGCTTACTTTCATTCCCCTTTTTTTTCCAGGGCATCCCTCCATTTTTCCAGTTCTTCTTCAGCCTCATTTCTTGTCTTACTGCACAACACAATGTCATCACCAAACAGCATTGTCCATAGTGCTTCTCTCCAGACTTTATCCGTGACTCTGTCCATAACTATAGCGAATGGTAAGGGGCTTAAGGCTGATCCTTGATGGAGTCCAACCCTGACTTGGAACCAATCAGTCATCCCTGCAGCAGTTCTTATGGCTGTCTTGGCTGTCCCTGTACATTTCTTTTACTAGCCTTACATACTTTTCTGCTACTCCGGATGCTCTCATGCGATACTATAATTCTTCCATACTTCGATAGGTATATTGTCTGGGCCTACAGCCTTTCCACTTTTCATTCTCTTCAATGCCTTCTTGACTTCACCCTTGTCTATCCTTCCAACTTCACGTTCAATTCTCTGTGCTTCTTCAATTCTGGCTTCTCTGAGGTTTTCAGTATTCATAAGCACTTCAAAATAGCTTTTCCACCTTTGTAAAACCTTGCTTTCTCCTGTCAAAAGCCTTTCATTGTCATTCTTGATTACTCTAACATGCTTTATATCTTTTGATGCCTTGTACCTTTGCTTTGCAATACGGAAAAAATCCTTTTCATCCTCCTTTGTTTGCAGTCTGTCGTGAAGACCTCTGTAGGCCTCCTTTATTGCCTTGGCTACCTCTCGCTTTGCTTCCTTAGGTCTAGTTTCATACTTTCTCTTGTCCACCTCTTGGCCTGTTCTGTCGAACAACTTCTTCACTCTCTTCTTGTTTTGAATACTTTCCTGTACTGCATCATTCCACCACCATGTTTCCTTGTCCGACTTTCAACAGGTTGATGTTACGCCCAGGACTGTCTTGGCTGCTTCTCTAATTCTCTTAGTAAGCTCAGACCAACTTTCAAGCACATCTGTGATTGAACTCAGCGACTCTAGCAACTCCCGCTTGAATGTTCTCCAACAATCGGCTTCTCTCAGCTTCCATCACTTTATTTTTGGTTCACGTTTCCTTTTCTTTTTCCTCTTGTTCTAGATTCTTAGCTTGGATACTACCAGCTAGTGCTGTCAATTATTCGTTCAGGTGCCTTCTTTTGTAAGCTAGGTAGTCAACTTGGGTACTTCCTCTTCACTTTTATAGGTGATTCTCTGGCCATCTTTCTTCTTAAAGTATGTATTTAACACTACCACTTCTGCTCTCTTTGCAAAGTCCACTGACACCTGACGTTCTTCGTTTCTCCTTCCAAAGCCATATCTTCCCATCACTTCCTCGTCGCCTCTGTTCCCTTCTCCGGCGTTTCCATTGAAATCTGCTCCAATCACGCTTGTCTCTCCTCTGGGTATTCTTGTGTATATTGTGTCCAATCAATCTAGGTGCCGTGCCAGAATTCTGGCTTAGACGGTAGCCATACCACCCTTCTCTTGGCCGTTCTTCAGACCCTGAGTGAGAACAGTGGGTCTCCAACCAGTTAAACTTTCTAACCAAGTCCAAAACGTAGTTCTTTGTCTTTCCCTTGATCTTTTTCCTTCCACACGACCATTCAGCACAACCTCTTCAAACTTCTCTTTCCTCATCACATGCCCTACGGACCGAATTTGCCTGTTCACGATCGTCTGCAATAAACATCTATTCGTCCCTGCCTTACGCAGAACATCCACATTGGTTATCCTATCTGTTCATAATACCCTCAACATTCTCCTTAGAAACCACATTTCCACTGCTCTAATCCTGTCTTCCAGACTTTTTGTAATAGTCCAACTCTCGCAACCATATAGTAGAGTTGACCACACGTAGCATTTAAGAACCTTATTTCTAGTTTTGATTGTCACACTACTTGACCACAGCTGCCTTTTTGTTCCCAGTACAAGTTTTTCATCAACTCAATATCCTGTCCATCCAGATCTAATGCTTCCAGGATTTCAAACAAAGGCTCATGTCTAACTCGATCGAAGTCTTCCACAAAGTCAATGAAACAAACATGTACTTCTCTTTGCATATTAACTGCTTTCTCTGCTAATATTTTCAGTACGAAGATCGGCTGTCAAATCATACTGTTCTTCTGCTACCTCTCCAACTCTCCGACCCCTCAACCAACCTAGAAAAACTCTAAGAATCAGCTTTGTTAGTTGGCTCATTAAGCTGATTGTTCTGAAAACCTCACATTTCGTAGCCCCAGTTTTCTTGGATAGAGTGATAAAGATAGATTTGCGCATCATCTCTGGAAAATGACCTTTCTCATAGATTTTATTTGGTAATCTTGTTATTTGTTCAATTCCAAACTCTTCTGGTGCCAAGATTGTTTCTGCCATAATCCCATCCGGGCCCTCAGCTTTACCTCTTTTCATGTTCTTTACAGCTTTTTCTATTTCCACTTTTGAAATTGGGTTGCCTCCTTGTATCTGGGAAAAATTTATTTCTCCTCTGTTATCAGCAAACAACTCTTCTATATACTCTCTCCATCGATGTAACATTTCCTCTTGATTAACCAAAATAATTCCATCCTTTGCTTCAATGCAGCTGGGTGTAACACTCTTTTTACTTGAGATTACCGGTCGCACCATATCATGCAACTTCTGTGGGTTGGTCTTCTCCAGTCGAACAAATTTTTTCATAGTCATCTACTGCTCTGTTGTTCTCCTTATCATTTTTCATGTAAAGTTTAACCTTTTGTTAAAAAGCCACTTTTACATCATTGGATTTCAGTTGGTCTAGGTCTCTGTGTATCACCTTCTTTGGTCTTTTCAGTTTCTTCAATTTCAGCTTGACAGAAGCAACTAATAGAGTATGATCACTGTTGCAATCTGCACCTGGGTAGCGCTTTGCTTGTGTGACAGCCTTTCTGAATCTCTTATTGATTGTTATGAAATCAATCTGGTTCCTTGAGCAATCATTTGGGCTTCTCCATGTCTATAGACGTCTGAGATGNTTCGTTCTAGCTCTTCGTACTGTTTCATATACATACGCTCCTTTGTTTGCCGACATTTTATACGCACCTCCCTGTTTAATCTGTCATATTCTTCTGACCATCTCTTAACTTTTCTACGCTTTTCCATTAGCTCTAAAATCTCGTCCGTCATCCATTCCTGCTTCTTCCTTTGTGTTAGAGGAGGTATGATTTCTTCAGTAGCTTTACTAATTGTCGAACAAATTTTTTCATAGTCATCTACTGCTCTGTTGTTCTCCTTATCATTTTTCATGTAAAGTTTAACCTTTTGTTAAAAAGCCACTTTTACATCATTGGATTTCAGTTGGTCTAGGTCTCTGTGTATCACCTTCTTTGGTCTTTTCAGTTTCTTCAATTTCAGCTTGACAGAAGCAACTAATAGAGTATGATCACTGTTGCAATCTGCACCTGGGTAGCGCTTTGCTTGTGTGACAGCCTTTCTGAATCTCTTATTGATTGTTATGAAATCAATCTGGTTCCTTGAGCAATCATTTGGGCTTCTCCATGTCTATAGACGTCTGAGATGATGTTGAAAGTACGTATTAGTGGTCACCTGGTTATTTCCTTCACACCACTGAACCCAGGTATCTCTACGATCATTTCGTTTGCCCAGTCCATGTGGTCCTACAAAATTTGATTGACTACCTTCACCAACTTTAGCATTTAGGTCACCCATGACAAACACAATCTCTTGAGATTTGCATTGTGCCATGAGTTAATCCAGGTCTGCATAAAACTTTTTAATGTCATTCTCATTGGTGTTGGATGTTGGTGCATATACTTGAATGATGGTGGTGTAAAATGGGCTTCCTTTCAATTTAACCACAATTATTCGATCGAAAACAGCCCAGTAGCTAAGTAGACAATCTGCTATGTTTGGTCCTAGCAGGATTCCAA
This sequence comes from Morbakka virulenta, assembly GCA_003991215.1. Taxonomy (NCBI): domain Eukaryota; kingdom Metazoa; phylum Cnidaria; class Cubozoa; order Carybdeida; family Carukiidae; genus Morbakka; species Morbakka virulenta. Next base: position 1,254,152 of record RDPX01000020.1, read on the forward strand.
CACCATGAATATGTCCTTTATCTAGTCCTGAGTGTAGGAATATGGTTTGTTCTTTAAACTGATTTTTCCTGATTCTAACCATCTGACTTCACTCAATCCTAATACGTCAATCTTTACTCTCACCATTTCTCTTACAACGTTTTCCAACGTCCCTGACATTCCATGTAAACTATGCGATCTGGGCTGCCCTGGGTGTTCAGCAAACCCCTACCAGGCGAGACAGTGGATGCTTGATACATACTCCCTTTACACCGTTGTTGTATGCACTATTATTTGTTTTTGTCATGGCTGTATACAAAGGGCAGAAATAAATCTGCAGTAGAGGACCAAAGGTCTTTCTGCAGGGTGTTTTTATTGAGACACCATCTCCAGCTAGCTGGCCGTTGAAAGAGTTCACTCGCCCTTTGTTAGGTCTTGTTTTTATTCCTACTGGGCTGCTAGCCACCCTCCTCACCAGATTTGGACTGATAGGGGAGCCGGCTTAGTCGCCGACTACTCGACTATGCAACAGGTTGTACGGGATTACATGTTATCAGTAGCAGGACAAGAACTGGCCTGACCTGACACGTATTGTGGAGAGATGTTTGGAGAGACGTGGACACATATTGTGTCCCGTCTCTCCAAAACATGTCTTTATCTTCCTGCATCAATCCGTCTGTGGTCCATATGCAGTAATCACATTCAGTATTATGCCCTCTACATTTAATTTCAAGCTCATTACTCTGTCAAAGATTCTCTCTACTCCCGACACACTTTCCGTACAGCAAGGTCCCAACACAATTCCTACTCCATTTCTTTTGTTGTCCTCTCCATGGAATATTAGCTTGTATCCATTCCCAAATTGCCTGGACTTGCTTCCTTTCTACCTGGTTTCTTGGACGCATAGTGTGTCAATGTGCTTCTATCCATCATATCTACAATTTCACGTCCTTTTCCATTCATCGTTTCCACATTTAGTGTTCCAGCTCTCAATGTCGTTTGACTATCTTTGTCCTTTACATTTTTTTCTCTCCTTTTCTTGCATCCTCTTCTTTCCTTCCTTTTCGTCGTTGTTAAGCAGTAGTGCACTTTCCGGCACCGCCCTGATAGTCAGTGGTACTGGCGGTCGTTGGTAACCCGGGCCTCGGCCGATCCGGTATGTATTGGTGACTTATGATCCGCATAACTTTGAGGAGCAGGTTCTTCTACAGCCACATGCACTTGCTGACGCCAACCACAGTTTTACGAGGGGTGCTCAGCCTTTGGTAATCCAATGCCCACTCACAAGACAGTGAGGGATTTTTAACCAATTCCTGGGTGAGCAATTTGGTGAGTGTCCGGACGTGTCCACACGCCGGTGGGCCCTGCACACTACACCTAAGGGGGAGCTCACCCTCCGGTAACAGAAAATCAGACAGCTACTCCCTAGTCAGAGCCTCGTTGGTTCAGAAGTCTCTGGACTTGCTATCCAGTGCGCACCGATAGGAGGCGAGGCTGACTTGGCCGCAGAGTGGGTCACAGACAAGCTACTTGATTTCGCCTTTCACCTGGAGGTTGGTCTGTCCCAGACACAGTCATAGACTGGACTGAGCACTCTACGTCCCTTACGCCCCGATAGTAAAGATCATATTTCAAAAAAGTGGCATGTCTCTTCTGCAATTATTTCAGTAAGGATTTCGAAAGCCAATGGCAAACATGTTATTAGTCTATAATTCCTAGAATCATTTCCTCCAGCTGGGCCCTTCTGTATCAACACTGTCTTTCCTTTAGTCATCCATTCTGGCACTTTTTCCTGCATCTGCAAGGTTTTCTTTTAAGTTCTTATACATATTAGTAGCGTTTGAACCAATATTCTTGTATCATGTACTTTCCAGGTACTTTCCAATTTGGGAACCTTTGTAGAACTTGCTAATTTTCTCTACAGTAATTTCAATTATTCCTTGCTTTTCTTGCCTTTTTATCTCCCTTTAAAAACTTTTCAGTCACTTTAGTTTCTTCTTATGTTCCACCTTCTTGCCTCAGATTGAAGACCCGAAGTCTCATGCTTCCTCCGAGTGAGGTGCATGGCTTTTCTTTTGTTTTCACCACAACATTCTGTTCCCGTTCAAATAAATGATTAGTTTTCCCAGTCTTCTTTTTCACTAGAAATGTTTGCTTGCATCGTATTCTTTTCTCTTTGCTCCTACCATTTCTTTTACAATCATGGACCCAGCAAATAAATAAGGTTATTTGTTGAAGTTATTATCTTTTGATACAATTTTGCGTAAAACAGCTTTCACTGTCCCTGGAGCATTTTTCAGTTTACTCCTTTTAATACTTTTTAATGACGGAAGTCTAATTCTATCTCTTTTCAAAATTTTTACTATCTTTTCAATAATTTTTAAATGTTATTGGTGACACAATCATCCAATAACTGCAGTTTTTCATTAAACCTTACTGTGCCTTCTATATGCATTTGTGCATCAGTATCAACTTGATCTTTTAGCATTTCCGTCTTCTGGTATTCACTATAATTTATTTTATTCAATGGTAACCCTTCATCTCCCATTCTTTTTATCTCTTCTAATTCCAAATTCCTCAAAAATTTGTCATTTCGAATCTGGTTAGTCTGATCTGCGAGTCGTTGCTCAATAATAGGAAACTTGTCCATGTAAGCCATAATTGTGATATACGTTTTCGATCTCCATTCTTAGATGGGCCAGTTTTACAATAAATCTTTTTAACCACTCTATTACCGTTTACGGTTTTAAACCACTATTTACCTACCACAAAAACATTTGCTCTTCGTCTGTCCTTTCTTTAACATCTTTATGGAACTGTCTATAAATCTTTTATTCTTTCCATTTGCTTTCATTTTAGTTTACTCTTACTCTTTTTGCAACTTTCCTTATCTTTACAGTCATTGTTTTTCATCACGTCTGATCTTTTCACTTCTAAAAGAGATGGTTTTGCACCATTCCTTAAGTACCATGTATCGTTGTTCTTATCTGCTCTGGTACAATCTTCACAATCTTTAAACTCTCTGCCTCCTCTTTTGTATGATAAATACAATTTGTGAGTGTCACCCCTTGGATCAAATACACCACATGTAGTTGGAAGATTGCTTGTCCTATGGTACAAACTCCTAAGTTCTTTTAATATCTACATAATCACTCCTCCTCTGTATCTAAGTAGTGAAACTGCTTGCGAATCTTTTATTCTTTCCATTAACTTTCGTCTTGGTTTACTCTCACTTATATCTGCAGTCTTGTTTTGTCAGTTCCGACATTAGGACAAGTCATAATTTACCGAAGTACTCATTTCTGGTCCTATTTTCCACTTCTTTCTCCATCACTTTGTCTATTTTCCAAATCCCCAGCAACTCATATCCTTTCTCATCAATCTGCTTCATAGGATATCCAGGTGATAACATCAATCTACCTAATTCTTTAACGTTGTCTCCATTCATTACTAAAACATAACATTTTTTTAACCTGAATTCCATTCTGATGTTCGTGCTCAACACATACACAATGCCTACAAGAAAATTGACTTGAGATTCATGATTAGCATGAAACTTGAGATCACCCATATATAGTAAGTGATTTACCTTTTGTATCATTGTCAGTGGAATAATGCATAAAATAAAAAGTANTATGTCAGACTTCAGATGTGTAGTTATTGAATTGACGATTTGTTTTGAAACAAATCTCCAGAAATCAAGCGGTTATAAAACACAAAAGTATCGAGATCTTAAAGCTTGTTTCAAACCAGAGGTGAGAAAATTTGAAGTAGTCTTCCTTCAAATTAGCTCACTTTGTTTTTACACCAAAGATGTCGATGAGTTTAAAGTTTTGCTGCGAAGCTTCGAGCTCGATCCTAAAAAAATACTTGCAAAATGTAGTGAAACCTCAATCCGGGCATCCTATTACATCTTCAACCGCAAGGACAAGCCATGGACTCTCCCTGACTTGCTTTTGTCCTATTGATGGGTAATGACGCTTTTCATGTTCGCTTGAAGCAGCAGATTATATATAATCGCTATTGATATCTGGTTTTGTAAGATGTTGTTCGCATAAGTAATTCTTCTGTCCGGTTTTAACCGTGAATAACAGGAGAAATGTGTGAAGAAAAAAAAATTGTAAAGTTTATTTCAGAAAATAATTTCGACGTTTAAAAAATTATCATTGAGTAGTGGAGCAATACGAGCCCACGCGGGACTCAGGGCTAGAAACCCCAGCACACTCAGCCGATTCCCAGCAAGATAAGGATAAGCTTGGTAAGCTATTATTATTATCATTATTATTATTATTTTATTATCATCTTTTTTCACATTTTGTGTCTGGCTGTTTTTATTGCCGAGTTCTATGCTGATTATTATTATTATTATTATTATTATTATAATTATTATTATCGAGTGGTTTTAGCTCACCTAGTAAATACATTCAGTACACAGGCCGTCTATGTATTAATTGCTTTCATTATGTTTTTTTCATCTCTAATGTCCTTACATTATCCAGCTCATGAACACCTAGGTACCTGTAACTTTTGTATTCTTGTAAGCTTCTTATCATATTGTCATGGGGGAAAAAATGCTATCAGACTCAAAAATCTTTTTTCTTTTCATGACAAGTAATGCACATTTTTCGATGCCAAATCCCATTTCTATGTACAAACTAAAATTCTGATCGTCCCTTTTAATGATTCTACTTCTTCTTTCTGACTCTTTCTGTACAATCTTAAATCGTTCATATACAGCAAATGGTTGATCCTACCCGTATTTGATAAGAACTCATAGCTCAGTGCTGCTTTTCTCAAGATGTTGTAAGTGGGGCCATTTATATTACTAACAACAAGGGCCAGTAGACATCCCCTTGAAAGATATCTCTTCTTGTTTTTACTTCTACTAATAATTAATAGTAGATTATAATTAAATTATAATTTATCTCTGTACATCATATCAACTCTCCATGTTTTCATTGTTTCTCTTAACAGAAGATTTTGAGTTACTTTCAGGACTTAAAGACATTCCATAAAACCATGAGTGTGATACAACGTCATACGCCTCCCGATAAGCCACTTCAGTCAATGACAAATTTTCCTTTGATTTTTCACTTTTTCCGCATATAATTCCTGTTCTTTTAGACATTCTGTGGCATCCTTCTTTCTCTCCAGGTAATAGTTCTTGTCCTTGTAGGTACTTGTATATTTCGTTGGAGAATATACCTGTCAGTACACATTAAACAGTGCTTAAAAGTGGGCTAAGAAGAGAAATTTACAGCGAGAATCCTTATAAAGCGTGTGAATAGAAATTAGCGTCAACAGGACAAAAACCCTAATCTTCATGTCAGTTTATCGTCCTTTAAAAGGATCAAAACATCTCAAAAACGATTCCATCGAACATTTTAATGAGGAATTATGTTCAACGTAAAAGGATTTAAAAGAAATAATAATCATCGGGGATTTCTATACCTATTACCTTGTAAACAAGGAAAATCATAATGTGAAGCAGTCGTTAACACTTAATGGGCTTCCGCAACTTATCACAAAACCCTCCCTCGTCACAATGAACTCTTTGACACTAATTGACAAAATTGTGACTTACAACGAAAAGAATGCAAAGGCAATTGTTTATCAGTTATCACGATATGGTCATTTGAGTTTTTTAAGCAAAACGTTATCAAATATAAAGAAAAGTATATCACATCACGCAATTATTTAGGATACAATTTTAATGAACTACAGGGAGACCTGAAAAATACTGACGTTTCACATAACATGGACTCGAGCAAATTTTATGAAGCCTTAATGAGTTCACCACAATGCTGAATAAAAATCTTGATAGACTTCTTCCACTCTTCCACAGAGAAAAAATCAACTAAGTGGCTGGACTTAACTCTCAAGAGCTACGGAAGGCAAGGAATTAAAAACAGAAAAGAGGCTGAAATCTTTTCAAGAAACTAAAAGAATATTTTTTGCAAGAACAGACTTAAATCAGCCAGGAAGAATTAAGATCAAAATATGCTCAAAGAAAATTAATTAAATACCTGAAGTTTCTGGAGAACCATAAAATTGGTTTTTCCAACAAAAACGCAAGTTTCTTATTGTGAAAAAAGTAAGTGCAGTGCAAGATTGTTCGGAGAATTCTTTGCCACACCATTCTCGAAATGGAAGCAAACCTCGTTTTTGCTCACTGGCCTTGTTTGAAGGATCTCGAAATTCTACCATCATTGCATAAAATCTATTTTCAGACTCTAATACGTTTTTGTGGTATTTCTGCAAAAAGTGCTGAAAGGGTTAAGTCGAAATTAAGCTACTGGTATAGATAATCTTGCACCAGGACTTCTAAAAGACTCTACAGCAGAGATTTGGCAACCACTGGCCCAAAGTTGAAATTTATACTTAATCAATGGCTACTCTACCTTCGAGCTGGAAACTTGCTAAGGTAATATATATTCGTAAGGCTGGAAGCATCAGTGATAAAGAAAATTTTCAACCAGTCTTGGCTCTCCCTATCATATCGAAAATACTCGAAAAAGCTATACACACCGAGTTGAATGCATACTTACAGAATAACAATTTCTTATCAAATAAACATAGTGGATATCGTGCAGGGAGATCGACGGAAATTGCTGGAACATTGTTGCTGAAAAATATAAAAGAAAATTGAAAATGGCAAGCTTGTGAGAGCAGTTTTTATGATGCCTTCGACACAGTAAAACATGCAAAATTAATGACCAAACTACAATCACACGAAATAAACGGGCCATAGATCGTCTGACTGAGCAATTATTATTTCCGTAAAAGACAGATTATGCAAGTAGGACATAAATTATTACTACGGTGTCCAGTGCAACAGGGAGGAATATTTACTCAGTTCGTTAATATTCTTAGTTTATTTCAACGATTTTTCACATTGTCTAACATTCTCAAATAACGATGTATACGCTGACGATTCGGTTATTTATTTTGTCTAGGGAGACAAGTCTGTTATTGAAGATTGTCTAAATCTTGATTTTGTTAACATTTCAAAATATCTGGACAAGTCTGGGCTAGTAATTAACCTAAAAAACGGAAAGACAGAATCAATTATCTATGCCACTTCAAAGAAACTTAACAAAATCAATGAGCCACTCAAAGCCTAATACCGGTACAGTTTCATACAAGACACTGGAACTTCCATTACCTTGGTAATTTGATTGATCAATGAATAAGCTTGAACAAAAACTATGAGAAACTCTATTAAAAAGCTTCCGGACGCATTCGTTTGCTGAAGAGCCTCCGTCAATAGTTAACCAGCGAAGTTGTAAAAAAAATCTTTGACTTGATGACAGCACTCTTGTTGCGATATTCCTGTCTAGAGAAAATGCCATTAACGTGGACACAAATGTCATTGCTCACTTCACTTGAAGACTGTGCCTCGAAAATAATCTATTAAGATTAAGATCAAAGTAGCAGTAAAGTTTTATCGATAAACCATCAAAGAGTTGTCAAGTCCTACCTGAGCAGTACACAATTGCATTAACGACACTTGTAGCACTTCTTACACGGAATCAAAATCTTTTCTTGAAACAACCTAAGCTCAGGCTCTAGCTAGGCATACAACTATTTTTTTACTCTGGAGTGTAACTATACAATGATCTACCGATTACTCTCACAAAAGAGAAAAAGATTTAAGTTTTCAAAAATACTCAAAAAAAAATACAAAAAACTCATGTTTTTCATAGAGTTGTGGCTAGAGCCTCTCTAGAAAGCTGTTTGCTTTTCTTTACTACTTTATAGTTATATAAACTTATAGATATGCTGTACTCCTTTTATACACCTTTTATACACCTTTTTATTTGCAAATTTTATCTTTTTTAGTTTTCTGCTTTTATTTCTTTGTAAATATAATAGATCCCATATTGATAACAGTTTTTGTAAATACTAAAATGATACATCTGTTTCTAAACATTGAAGACAAATAGATAGATAAATAAATAAATAAAATAATTGCCGTAAAAGTAGGAAACATATTATAGAACGGTTCTTGCTTGCAAGTGTACCTTTGAATTACCTTCTTTGATATTTCCCTCTTCTTCCCTTTGTCATCCTCAGCGTGGTTTAACCTTCCTCTGAGCGTTTGGCTAGGTTTACTGCAAACTAAAGAGCTACGCTTGTAAATATTGTATTATTATCTTTATTATTAATAATTATTTTAGAAGTATACTTGCTATATTTTATTTTTTGTGCATAGCATAACTAACACTGGGAAACAATTTGTAACTTTCAAAAATTTAAGTTGGGCTTTACAGCTGATTCCTACTAATTTTGACTTGCTGAATCCAAAAATACTCTCAAATTTTCTCCTATATGTCCGCACAATTATCCAATTACCTGCTCATAATAGAAAGAAATAAAGTTATTAAGTCATTCCTTGAAATTTTTGGAAGGACGTTATTGAGGCTAGAATTAGACAGATGATTAACATCGATGAATGGTAGAAAGAAAAATTTTTCTTTAACCAATGTTTTGCTTAAGAATGTTTCAAGAGAAATGAGAGAGCACCAAATGGATTTTCATTTGATTTCTTTTGTCTCTCGAGAAAGAGTACCATACAGTTCCATCACATCTCGAATGACACTGCCTAAGGAAGAAATCTGTGGCAAACCAATGCGCCAGGATTGCACAGAATAGTAGTGACTGCAGGGAATGTATACTAGCTACGGTAGAAGAGAGCGGGGAGCTTGGGATATGTCTTGGATTACACCAATGAATGAAATTACTAAGAAAATATTGGAACATTTACCAATAACAATGCTTTTGGGTCATGTGATGAGTACAAGGATACTGTAAACGAAAGATTGAAAAGGTGAAACGGCTACTTAGGTGGCCCAGATCTTTATTCAAGTAAGTCAAAGTTAGAACATCCACCACCAGTAAAGCACCCTAAAAGAATTGAGCTAAAGTTGTAAGACACACAGGAACTCACTGAACTGTCAACGGTTAACACGTTTAAGTATCTCGGATGGACACCAAGATACGATGGAGGAAAAGTTACTTTTCCTGCAGACTTGTTACGAGAGGCAGTTCAGATAATAAACAAAAAGATATTCAGATTTTTTATTAGCTCTGCCCACCAAAACGTTTTGATCACACCCTTTACGTTGGCTTAAAAGACAACCACGGTCTAAGGTTGAAAACGTATATGAAGAAACTGAATCTTAATGACTTTGCCACCCTCTCTTAAAGCCCAAAGTTAATGAAATTTCAACTTGAATATAATGACCTCTGTTTCACAAGACAGCCCTCTTAAGTCATACTGGATGTTCTTGGAATTTGTTTTGTACGTTTTCTATTGTTGACAGTTTTGGGGAGTAAAGTTGGTGGCAGTTTTAAATGGCATTACAAAACTTGTTTCGAAATAAAATAATTTTTATGAAGACAAATGTATCTTTAAAAAGGACCTTATCAGAACTAAGCTGTAAATCTGTGAGAAAAGGAAAGGTTGTTGCATTAACGATGTCATATCTCCCATTACTAAGCAAGGTCAACAGAAATACGTAACTTTTCCTTTGTCGCTGTCTTCTCCACAAATCAAGGGGGGAAATCAAAAACAAAATCCCTGGTTTTACATTTATATTTTATGTGTAGTGTTGTTCTTCTATATTTTTTTCACACCCAGGCATTGATTGAGACTCAAACGATTTCCTTGTTCCAACCTAAGAGAAATAAACACCTCCAAAGAGCACTCTGCTTTAGCCATATGATATGTTGCTAATGGATATGACTGGAGTTTTGCCATGTAAACAGTGTAAGGCTCTCATTTGGTTGTTTTTTCAAAAGAGAACAACAGTGGTTGACTTTACATTAGTTGAAATAAACTGGCATTAGCATGGAAGACAGATTTTGAATGGCCTACACAGATAGACACAGTAGCAAGGAATAACTTGAGAGAGAGAAAAAATAGATATTCAATTCACATAAGGAAGAATTTATCAACGTAGTAAAGATATATTAATAAAATATCTCAATTACCACCTTCCCGACCCCACCCTTCCTTGCTTGTTACCAAGAGGATGCATAACAAAACCGCCTGTCTTCATAAAACCACAAACTGTGTACTGTGTCATGGAAAGAAACTCCAGAATCTTTAAAATGCCTTTAAATATTTGCATTAATGGGCCAATAATAAACAATTTAATTCCTTGATATCCTGAAAGAAATAGGGGTTGAGGCTCCTCAAAAGTAAATTCAAACTGGTGATGCAGAATATTGTGCAGTAAAGTGAATTCTCTTAGTTGTTTTCACAACTCCGCCTTTAAATCCATTCTGTGTGCCCAAGTGAAAAGCTTTTTTGTCATGAACTTCCACTCTCTTCTTTAATTTTGGAAACCATTTGTTTTTAGTAACTTCAGACTTGGTTAAGTCCACATGGTCCACATGTAATCTCTGTTAATTTCAACTGGGCTTTCAATTGTAATACACTCAAAAGACCACTTGCTATGCACAGTTAGACGACGAGGTAATTGGTAAAGCAATCATGGTAATTTTGCTAAGGAAAATAATACAATATTCGATGAATTTCTCAATATGTAAAGGTATATATATAAGTGAGTTTGTTTGTCTGTCTGTCTGTTTGAAGTAAATTTATGAGAAAACTACTGAACTTAGGAAGCTGAGAGTTGGCATATGAGTCTATCCTTATCCGGGGGAGGATCTGAAATATAAAAGGGTGACCTTGTAGGTCATATTCTGGGGAGTTAGGGGGCGGCTAATCTCATTTTCAAGGTGAAGGGGGCCTCCAGTCAAAAATATGAATGAAATTAAGAATATAAAAATTTCAAGATTATTTTTAATAAATATATTCCAAAACAAAAATAAAACAATGTTTAAACTTTTTTTGAAATTAAGAAAGTTTACTTACTATAAAGTAATCTTGACCGTACAAGTCCTCGGTAGTGTAGTGGTGAGTTTCCCCGCCTTTCACGCGGGGATCCCCGCCGGGGAGGACTTCCTTTTTTTGTTTTCTATTAATCTTTTCTTTGTCAATGTATTGCCATAGCATTTTTTATTTGAAGTTCTAACATTATCTTTCGTAAGATTGCCAAAGTTTAAATTACCTATTATTTCTATACCAAACTCCAAGTGTCAAAGTAGTTCCAGCTCTTGGAACTGAAATGGTCTACCATCACATTTCTAATCAAGCAATACCTTAGAATTATGCTGATATGCCGCGTACTTCTGCTAGTTAAGTAATATTAATGCAGTCTTAGTCAATCATTTTTTAAGTACAACTACAGACAATTTGTTTTTCTTGTTTTTATTGAAAGGAAAGTTAAAAATCAAGTTTCTGTTCTGTAAGAAAATTTTTAAAAATTATATTCTTTGTCTCGTTTCTCTTTTTCCTTCATGATTTCTTATACGTAGCAGCTGTATGCTAAATATACTTCTGAACAATTAAAAAATGCCTAGTTCCCAGAAACAAAACTACATTTTAAAACTATGGCTCTGTCCTATGAATAAATATATCTCCATAAAGAAGATAGTAATATATTCAATGCGGTAAGTGTTAAGCAATCTTTTTACCTCTTTTAAATTATGAGATTATAATTAATTGAAAAAGTAATCAAAATGTAAATTAAATTAACATAGCCTGATGTTCGTAAATTGTAAATCATAAAGAAGAGAATTACAAACACCATTTTAATGATACTGACGACATTGGTAGGTCGTCTATTGCTTAGATTTTATGGAATGTGAAATACAAAGGGATATCAAAATTTTTACCTTCTATTCTCTTATTAAATTTTGATAATCATCGAGAATTTGAAGTCTACTCCACTATTGTTTTCAATATTACCTGCAAAAAATCATAAAGAGGGAAAAGAACGCTCCCCCCCCCCCCCACCTACTGTACTACGAAAAATTGGGCTAAAATGGTTTTAACTATTCTTCTGTATACATAACCTTTTATTCTTAGTATTTCAGTCACTTCAACTTGACATAAACTGCCAATGATTGAAAACCTTAAACAACTTAGTTACTGAAATAAGCTATTTTTGAATCCCTTATTTCTCAAGATTTATAAGATAGTAGCTTATTAATATTTCACAATACCACTTTACTAAGAAATCTTATGGCGCCGATATTTTAGCTTTTGAATGAATGGAAATTATCTGCTCTTGTGAGTAGAAAGTGACCCTTTGAAATCTTCAACTTTATCTGACCCAGCACATAAATGACATCAAAACTGATAACTCTTTTCCACTGTCTTAGACTGGTACATCCTATAAACACATATGAGGCCAAAGTGACCTTGATATATTAATAATCTCTTATAATTTCCATTGGGCTACTAAAACATTTTTGTGATAATATCAAATTTCATAAATAAGGAGTTCAGGAATTCTTATGCTTCAGAATATGATGACAGCAACATGATAGATAAATGAAAAGGTCTTATTCTTATACTCTTTCCAACATCGAAATAATAATTTGCTGGTTAGCAAAACAGGTGATTTCCTGTGATAAAGCAGAAATTATACAGCGGAAATTTATCTTTGTTTGAAAACCTAAATCACCCTTGGATTTCCAAATGTGATGTGTCAGAATTTGATGCAGTGTTAGAAGCAGAACCTTAAGGCAATCCTTAAACTTCTCCTCTGAATTACAATAGAAAGCTGACAAAATTGCTGGAAATATACCAGTTAGAACAGAAGACTGACATTAGAAAGAGAATAAACTCAAAAAATTCAGAGGCTCCAAGCAAGGTAAAATGCCGCTCGATATAACAAGAATAAATACAGCAGAAAATCAAGACAAGCCTTAGACTCCCCGCTGAATGACAAATGAAACGCCTCAAACAATGCCAGAAAATATCACAATCAGGACAAAATCTTTGACAACAGAAAAAGATCAAACCTCCTAGTAAGCTAAAACGATGTATAAAACAGCACAAATTTCTTTGCTAAAAAAATACCATACTGCATCAAGTTTTCTGCTGGCTTTTGTTAAAAAAACAAAATTATGATGCAATAAAAAGTGGTTTTAAAAAACTCGAACTATTTCAAACAAAAAAACAAACATTTGCTGTAGCAGAAGATAAAAAATTAATAGTGATTAGTTTAATAACAGAGAGAGGAAATATATTTATTTTTGAAAAGTGAGACATTTTACTTTTTTACCATTAATGCTTTGAAGGAAACCAATATTTTCTGTTTCCAGTTTTTGCTGTCTTTGCTTTCACACGCAAAAAAATAATTATTGATATCAGGCTTTAAGAATACACTGTCCTATGCAGTTTTTCCCGATTTTAAACCAGGTAATTCTGTCAGGTTTCTTAGACACGCCGAATTTTTTTCAATATGGGTCTTTCGTTGATGGTACTCCTCGAAAACAGTGGGTTCATGTTTACTTTTTAAATAGTTGCGTCTATATAAGATCCGAAGAGAGGGAACAGAATAGATAACGATGAACATTCAACAAGCAATACCCCATGAGCAACAAAAAGCATAAACCGCTTCCAGGAGTCCCTCTACTGGACGGTATTTGCTCTTGTATTTTGAGGCAAGGTATGGTTAAAAAGCATAAAAGACATAAAGCCACTAAGTGCCTGGTACTGTGAAGGAAGGACAGAAAAAAGGTAGACCAAAAGAAAACAGTTGACCATAGACTTTAAAGTATTCAAGTTACACAATGAAGAAAAGCACCCACAATCCATAAGCCTAGCTATCTGAGAAAATAAACTACATTTATAGAAAGATATATTACCATGAGGCACAAAAACTGCAAGGGATCGAAGATGTTGAGAGAAATGAGTTATACGAGATTCAGGAAATTGAGCTAGTACCAATGACAAAAACGCATGAGAATACTTCCCATTATAATACCTACAAAATAACTAAAGGTTAGCAGAGAGATCATTGATGTAAAGAAGAAAGGAAGTTGAACCAAGAATTGAAAATTGAAATAGAAACCCATAGGAATCACATGGATAACATTGATTGCTTTTAATTTTGATGGTAAATATTGTTTGTGTTTAAATCCTTTATAACATTGCGAAACAATAATAATAGTAATAACAATAATACTCATAATAATTATTCTAATAATTGAGGAAGGCCAGCATTAAAGAAATACTCACCAGATGTAATTCCATCTAGTGTAACAAACATTTTAAAATCTGACAGAAAGGACTGAAAGATTCCAAGACCTTTCTACAGATACCTTAAACAAAAAGCTTGGGAAGTAAGCCATCATATCATACGCAATTATATGCTACAAGATAGCTTGACAGTTTCCCAAATCTGGTTAGCTTGCAAAGGGAAATTCGGCAAAGACACACCTGAGTAGTTTCGAGAGCAATTAGCGGATAACAATCTAGCAAAGAGATCGCCTTTTTTCGTTAAAGAACCGATGAAACTTGACATCATTGGAAAGTGGAGGAATAATTGGCTTGCCAGAATGCAAAACCTTATCGCATATCCCAGAAATATCGTTTTCCAAATTTTTGGAAATAAATTTACGAACTCTCTCCATAACAAGTTTTTCCATCAGAAAAAATCATTTTAAAAGCGTAGCTAGCTCGTTCAAAGGCTTTTAAATCTTGGATTTCGCCCTCCAAATGATGAGACCCTTGGCAAATGAATATTATGTCAGCTTTATCAAGTACTTCAGTCCCTGTGAAAGTTCAGAAAGGAATGAAGTTTTCACCTTTACAAATTTCCACAAGAACAAATAAGGCCCCGAATAACCAGTTGATGTTGCGGCAAGGATTTCAGCCTTTCATGTATATTGCAATTAAATAAAATGTAAGTGTGACATTTTGCCATGGATGGGTAAGTTATACTAACACTAATATTTAAATGCAAAATTATGCTGATTCCATCAACCACAACTAATTTTAGCTGGTCTTTCGAACAAAGAGGTTTATTTTACCAGAAAAGAGAAACAAGTTTTTATAATTACTGCCTTTAGCAAAATTGGCTTTTCACACTGTACTTGTGTGAAAAACCTTCTGTAAAATTGATGCGCTGAGTTACAGACTCGCCCCATATATCCAAATGTCCTACTAAATGTATTAGAAGCATAGCTTTTGTTATTAAGGACACAACTTTGATACTAATTTCGTGGTCCTGGGTTACCTTATACTTTGCTTTTTCTACACATAAGTAAAGCTGTTGCGTAAGACTGATGCTCTCTACACTTTTTATGTGCTAATATGTCATCACATACCAAGGCTAAAAGCTACTTGAAGACAAGAGTTAAATAAGATAGACATATTGATAGATGAACAAAGATGGATGACGAGGTACCTGGGATTTTTCCATTTTTGATCTGTTTTCAAAGCTGTCGTTGATGTTCAACACAATTGCAATGCCTTCTCGGAATGTGAAAGATTACAGACACTAGTAACGTGACTTATCTCGAGAATCATGACAATTGGTATCGAGTATATGTCTAATACAAAATTTAATGGCTAGCACTTATCTTATAAAAACTCCACTTATACATAAACATTTACGATATGTCTTCCTAATTTTATCTCAACATATCACCTATATTCATTTCTTTAAAAGCGTCACAAACACGCAAACATTTCTATTCAATATAAGATTAATAGTATTAATAACCATACAATGGTCAAATGACCTACAATGATGTATTGGAAGCAGTCTTAAGTATTCACTTACGGGATTTGATCCGATTTTATCTGTACTTAGTACTTAGGTCTGGGATTTTTCTTAAATTTACAACATGATTATTTGTTACAATCTCTTCTAAATCTCAGTGTGACCTATTCTAACGACTTGTCGCACACTAACTCTCAAACAAGTTTAAGTGTGTGAGCACAACAGTTTTAGAATATAACGCTGTGAAACTTTAACTGAATCTGTTCCATAAATACTTTAAGCGCCAGCTATTAAAATCGGTAATCAAAATGTAATAACTTTTGTGTTGTATACATGTATAAACGTTTTCTTCTCTTATAGTAAAGAAAATCGGGTGTGTACATACAGATTTCTATCAATTCTGTCATATCAAGGGTCCAATGTCTTTTTGACCTTCGTTCTCTATCTATTCCCAAGTACAATTCAGTCAAAATGTCATTTCATTAGTCCTTTGTGACATCATATGGTATCTCAAAAAAAATTTTATTTTTATATTTTTATACGTTTATCAATGGTATTTGCTTTCAGACTAGCCGTTTTCGGAGCTAATTGTAAATAGCGTTTGATCAAACATGAAACTTCTTATATTACAATGAAAAATATCTAGTTGTAGAGTATTTTTTGGTTATCTTACTGGTTTTCTTTATCTTAACAGTCTTTTTTATCTGTCGCCAAACAAGGTTTGGTACATTAAAGGGGGGAAAGTGTCGATTTTTATAGTTTGTAAGATAACACCAAAATTGTAGTGCAAAAGGCGCAAGAGTAGATCCTGAAAGACAATAGCTCTTATACAGGTAAAAGATCTTCTGGGATAGGGAAGTGACCTCCTCGAGCAAAAACACCGAACAGAAGGCAACATCAAGCCAATTTTGTGTTATGCCAAGAATAATATGGTCAGACACGCATACCAATCTAAATAACAGCGTTAAAGGGATCATCATCGTGATGAAGCTGCCTCGCTCGGTAGGAATAAAAATCTACATCTATGATTGATTTGGTACACAGAGAGAAAGACAGAGAGAGACAGAGAGAGAGAGAGAGAGAGAGAGACAGAGAGAGACAGAGAGAGACACAGATAGAGAGAGAGAAAGACAGACAGACAGACAGAGACAGACAGACAGACAGACAGAGAGACAGAGAGAGACACAGAGAGAGAGAGAGAGAGAGAGAGAGAGAGAGAGAGAGAGAGAGAGACAGAGAGAGAGAGAGAGAGAGAGACAGAGAGAGAGAGAGAGAGAGAGAGAGAGNAGACACACAGAGACAGAGACAGAGAGAGAGAGACAGACAGATAGACAGAGAGAGACAGACAGACAGACAGACAGAGAGAGAGAGACAGACAGACAGAGAGAGAGAGAGAGAGAGAGAGAGAGAGAGAGAGAGAGAGAGAGAGAGAGAGAGAGAGAGAGAGAGAGAGAAAGAGAAGCAAATATTGATCTCCCAGCCCAAACCCTTCCACTCAACCCAAAATTTATTGTACTATTCAACTTGACTGTCAGATATCGATTCAGATTCATAATGGTTGAATGTAAATTTCATATTTTTTCTTCGTTGGTACTTTTTTTTTAACAACACGCCTTCACATCTGATACCATAATAAGCTATGATATCTATCTCGAGACAAGCTCGTAAGTATGAGTGTCACGTTAACGCGTCTAAAAGTTGTCTCTCCTCTACTCCTTAAGTGATTTCAATCTTACGGTGAGTTATAAAGACAAGATTTTTGGATAACCTCAGTAGCTTTTAATAATCGTAGTAATATGGAAGCTATCAAACATACAAACATCAAATATAAGAATATATATTTCATAAAAATTGGCAATGCTATAGTGATTAGATAAAGTAACTAATTACAGGTTTTACAAAACAAACGTTTATATTCTCTGAAGACTAACTAAATTCTTATCAAATCAACAAAAGAACTCTTTATCTTATGATGAAAAAAATGAATTCAACACTCCTACATGGCCATCGTTATATCGAAACCCAATCCAGACAGGAGTAAAACAATTTGCTAGTGAAAATGTAGGAAGAGATTATCCCTTGGAATATCATGCATTCTGACCTAAGGTTACCTTTTTAATCAAAGTAGTATCTCTTAGCATACACGGTAAGGGAAACTGAAATATCCTGGGTAAAACAATTAAAACAAATTCTCATTTTGGTTTTCTTTCAAATATGTCCATTAGAAAATGTCACAATTTAAATCTAAAACAAGCGTATTCATGACTTCTTTATGTGCCGTAGCCTCAGAGCATTGGCGATCATTTCTTCCCACACTTAGCGTTCTCTTGTTTCTTTCAATCTGTCAGTTTTTGATGATCCTGCTGATTGGGACATATCGCTGAGGTAAATGTCTTATAAAACTCTTTTTCCCTGGTTCCTTGGATCTTACAACTTATCGATGATCATGTCAGTTTTGATTTTCTTGTGATATGTTGTAATACTTTCGCTTGTCTTTTTTCGACGGTGAGAATTAGGCTTTTCTGCCTTTCTGCTCCTCTGATATACTTCCCTGTTAGAAATATGATCGACCCGGCAGTCCGTACAATTTACCTGTATAGACAAGCTTCAGCGGGCTCAAGATATTTAAGTATCAGTGTGTTTACTGCCCGACACTCTCTGGCAAAGAATAGGGCTGGAAGGACATTGCAGTCTAAGATTCTAAATTCCGTTGCCAAGCCACCTTGAGTATTCCTGATGATGCTTTTCATACGTTGGAAGGGATCGCTTGCCAGCCTTACTCCTTTCTTTATGTCCGTAGCTGACATCTTGGCACAATTTTTTCAATTTACTTATAACCATGGAGTTAGTGTTCTTTCAGCTATTTATCAAGCCCTTTCTTTCGTTTTCTTCGACTACTATTTGACTGTCTGGAGCTGCTTTTCTTCTTCAATTCATGACGTGTATAGTAGTAGAAAACAAAATAAATTCCTAGAAGTTCAATTCTGGGACTTCGTGAAATATATCTTTTCTACATTTACCTGCAAATACCTGCAAATTGACAAAAGGTGGGAAAATCTAGACGAATAGACGTCTTATCTTTTTTGGAGAAATATGTCGACCTGAATGGTTAAGAATGAAATGGTGGTATTAGCCAGTTCAATACTTTTTTATACAACATCAGTACAGTACTCCACTTCCTTACAATGATTCCAACAATTTAACTAACGTCAAACTAAGTGCTTACTTCTCCAGCGGAAATATGACCCATCTCTTACCATTAACCTTAACCTTTTCATATCTTCGCTTCATATTTACCCAGAATAAACTGATATGTACGCCTTTCTTTCTCTTTAAATACCAAGGGATTCTGTTTCATTGTTTTTAGTGACTGTCCTTTTTTACTTCAACAAAGATGACATGATAATTAAAAAATAGCCGAAATCTTACATTTGAATCGAGACAGTCAATTAGAGTTGCTTATTATCTACAGCTCAATACATTCCTTTTTATCTAAAAAACTCCAGTTAGAAGAGACAACTATGATTAACCATAAGCGCTACGAGGCCTAGAACAGGCCTAGCTCCTAACTGGTTTAGTCAAACATTTTCACGCCATCTACAATTTAAGAGAAAGGAGTACTAAGTATTAAGGATTGGCAAAAGTATTTTATAACCAAATATGAAGAATTGGGATCAAAATTAGAACCAAAATGGATCCAAAAACTTTTGCTGTGGCAGATTTAAAGAAATGATAAATAGTTATCCAATGTCACTTAGGAATCTGATGTTCAAATTAATGATAATAATCATTATCGTCGTTAATAGTTCTGCTAGCCTTCAAAATTAAAAGTGAACTTGCTATCTCAATGCACTTTGATAGAGTACTGATCCTTTGTTGCTATCATTCTATCGTCGTCTTTCATTGCTGCATATTTTTTTAACTTGGGTGAGCCCGTCTGAAAGCAGTTGTATTGTGATTTGTTGCGACTGAGACCAACCAACTACAATACTTAAATCAAGAAAATTGCAAGAAATTATGAAAAAAGGAGAACGAACATGAAAATAGCGCCTTGATTAGAAAATGCTGACCATCAGATACAGTGTTTTCCTTTACTAGTTCAGTATTACTTAACAGCAACAATTGTCAGTCCAGACTACTAAGGTTAAGTCCACATTTGGCTTGTGGAACGTTTTAGTGTTACAAAAGGACTTGACAACATTGGGAGTCAGCTTTTTTGCACGACTATTGCCCAGTAGTTCGCCCTACAGGTGCCATAAGGAGCAAGTGAAAACAAGTCTTCATTTTACTTTGGTTTACCTAAGAAAATCTATCACCGAGGCGAAATTGTCAATATACCAGAACGGGTGCTGATAAATAAAAAATTAGAGGTATCAGCAAAAAGGGTTTTAAGCTTCACCAAGAGAAAAATTATTAAACTCTGCATCCAACGACGCACCCACACTTTATGCAAGTTTATCTGTGACAAGATACCATTGCCAAATATTTTCCAAAATCAACCATATTTTACTTCTTACACTATTTAAGATGCCATTTTTTCGTGTAAAAAAAGAAGCAGTAAGGTATTTCAAAAAGAAAATGCCTGTAATACAATACCAGCCCAACTTCGTATAACAAGTTAATGAAACTCTGCATAAAGAGACAAACTCGCAATTTAAGTTACACCGAATCCTCTTACCAAACATAATCCGATTAAATTCCACAGCCTGTTGTAATTAACAGCAAAAACACGCTTACGTTCCAATTCAAAGTTGCAACGCAAGTCGCAATCATCGTGCAGGTAGACTAACATGGGTGTGAATTACACAAAATGTAAGCTATTCTATCATTGTCATTAAACCTAGAGGAATTGGACCACGAACAACGCATGCCGAAACCCTGGCATAGAATTTTGGTCTTCCTTGGCTTGTTTTGTTCGAAAAACCCTTGTTGAAGCTGTAGCAGATGTCAACGAATACGTACTTTTCTCCGGCAGTTAAGCCAAAGACCGTAGTCATAAGGGAATTGTTTAGCTCTTGCAAAAATCTCTCGTTGCTAAATGCGATGCGAAATGAATGGCTTGACCGCGACGAAAACATCATTGGGAATTATGATTGTAATCTTACCGTAATGTGTAAGCGAACTGTTGTTTCTTACTTCGTTGCCTTTGCCTTTAAAATGTTGTCGAAGTATAATTATAAAAAAGCGAATAATAGAAGTTTCGAAAAACCAAGCTGCCTAATACACAATGGTGGCAACGACAAAATGCAATCAAATTTCATCACTAGTTGCCGAATCCCTATCCTACTAGTTCAGAAGGGTAATGTAAAGTGCATTTTGCAAACAATTCGAGTTTTTGGCGTGCTATTTTCAGATTTCATGGGTGCCCATTATAGTACAAACCTTGAATATCGCACATAAAATTATGTATATTTTAATCGAAACCTTTTCGGTTAGCATTTGACGGGACCAAGTGTCAGCATAGATGAAAAGTCATGTGAGCTATATAAGGATGCCCCTAAACGGAAGGCTGACTTGCGTATGGCAATTACTTGGAGCCGTTTTACTGTGATTGTGGCTCAGCAGTAGATTTTTTGCTGTTGCCGAATCACAAGTAACAACTTGGCACACATTCAAGCCTTGTTTGTTTTTTGTTGTTTTATTGGCTTAACTTGATAATCACAATATTTTTTCTCTGCAAATATTAACCAAGTGTTGTTTTTTTCATTTTAAGCACATATTTAAACTTGTAGCAGGTAAGACGTCTTCAACAATCCTCAAAACTTGTTCACGAGGTTAAAAATTGTACATTAAAACTAAAGCATTTTTAATGCCATGGTAACTTGATTCTCGAATTTATAGGACGCTAGACCAATCCACAGTACTTTTAAGAGTATGGGGTACTTTTGGAGGCCCTCTTGAATATTATTATGGAAGCCAGATAATATATATCAAATAACTTTGTCTAATATATCGTTTGGGTAACAATTACTCAACTGAATTTACTTCATCCTATTTCTCCTGGTAACTTCGTCCACAGAGCGAATAATGACAGCACAATGATTTATGTGTTCAAGAGTAAAAGAAGTGGAATTAAGAGTTTCGCTATATGTATTGTCCAATGAAGTTTGCCTAACAATAACACACCGCTTTCAGAAGACGTTGAAGTTGTTTTATTTTTCATTAAAATATATCAAGAAGGCTACCAACCATCGTGACCTTTGACAGCAGTAAACATTAGCGATGATGAATATTGTTATGTTTAATGATGAATTTAGTGGTGTTGTCAATTTAAATACAGCGTGTCACTGCCGATTCTATAGATGATAAGAACATCTACATTTTGTGTATACCCAAAAATTGTTCACCATAACAATCTACAAAGATATTAGCAACGAAGGACCCAGTGGCATGTCAATAACTACACTATTCTTATTGGTGTACACCATTTGAAAGATAGATTCAACTGACGTCACTGAATCATAAATTTTTTTAAAAACATCTGGAATAGGCTGAATCACTGTTTTCGTTATACATCGTTTTATGGCAATTTTTAATAACCTTACCTGAAGAAACTTTTTGAAATAGATTTTTTATATCAAATGAACACAACACAAAATGTGCTGAGTCTATCCAGCACATTTGAATTTTGCTACCGACTGTAAAAGTGCCCTTAAGACAGAAAGAAGAACATTTTGGGCAGTGGTCAACAGAAAAGTGCAGGGTATTTTACAAGCTTAGTGTTGGGAATAGCTAATCATTGAGCTGTGACATTAAAATGTTATAATTTTAGATAAAAATTGTCTCTTGGGAACAACTTTGCGTTTCATAAACAAATGACTGTGACTTAAAATTCCTCGTAATTTCAAATTTCTGTCACAAACCAAATTTAAAAAAACCAACTAGACAATACCGGCGCAAGTAAAAAGTACGTCATGTACAAGCTTTTATCACTCACGTATCGTAACCGCCAGGAGAAGCTCGTTATCTAATTATTGTGAATAAACTCTGATCAAATTTAGTCTTTAATACACAAGTTAACAACAATGACAACTTTAACTACTTAAGGTATCCGTAAACGCACGAGGAGCTTGAAATCACAACCCAAGTGAATAGTTTGTGCAAAATCGTGTTTGCATCTTTGTGGTTTCATCAATCTTAAATTATGTGAAAACGTTTTCAAAAAAAACAAGTCTATAGGATATCAAGAATTATATTTTGCAAAAATTTAAATCCAGTTATCGTCTACCCAATAACAGTACACCAACCAGCTGCTACAATATCCATGGCTCACGGCAAATCGAAATGACAGCGGCAATTCAAGAGAAAAACAAACAAGTCCGCGGCAAAAAAAAGCACACCAGTTGTTAGATCTGGATCAAGTAAGATTCTAATAAGTAATCGTGACTTGCTAACAACAAATGTATGACGTCAGACTAGTCTATTGGGTGAAAAAAATAAACAACATACAACCACCAAATGATGTAACGCGTCAAATACGCAGTTCGGGATACAGTACACAAAAGGTTTACATTCCAACCCGATGGATAAAAATTATTCGATTATAAATACATGGGTATAAATTTCTGTTTTGAACATTGGCTTTACTTCACCAATGGAACTACCACTGTGGGAATGTGAGTATGATGTATCACGTAGTCGCTAACACTGCCAAGGAAGGTTCTGCGTACTTGGCCTAAACCTCGTGTTCCCATTGTAAGTGAAGATGCTTTGCTTTCATTCACTATCTTGCAAATAGTTTCTCCAATATTGTTCTGTGCTGTGTGTATGTATAGCACATGAGGTATCTGCAAAAAAAAATCATAATTTTATTTTTTGACTAAACAAGCTGATGAATTATGGGCTATTAAAATATATGCCGCACTATTCAACACAAAATGTACTGTTTTCTAAGCGAGTGGATAGCGAAGCTCTACAAATTCCTCAACGAACGTCCATTTGTTGCCATTACTAACGAGGAAAATTTAATAACATTGACTAATCAGTATGCTACCTGCCAAATCAACTTTCAAAATATGGTGACCTTTTGTGTTTATACAGGTCTTAAACAAATTCAGCTCGATTACTAATAAATTGTGCACTCCTGGGATTTGTGTGGTACATGCCTTAAAAAGTAGTCTCATTATATATATACATACTTTTTTTGCTTAAATTGTTAAATTGGCATTGGAAAATTCACAAAAGTTACAGCAACGACCCACCTTAACGGTGTGATTTTTAAAATTGAAACACTAAAACGAAAGGGCAATAGTACTGAAAAAATGCTACTTGTTACTGATTGATCTACTCCTTGGAAACATTACGCCTTGAAAACATTACTCCTTGAAAACATTTCAGATTTCACAAACATTGCAAGTGGCTACTTCAGACGACTGATAAAAAAGCCACATATTTTTTAAAAAGATGTTTCATTTAACGTATGCTAGTTGTCACCTTTTCTACGTCGATACAAGACCAAAATTTTGCTCGCAAAGTATTGGACAATGCAATACAGTGAAACGTGCTACTGAAAAATGAGCATTTTCTGATGACCAAAAGGTTTAACCAATTCTAAGACCCATAACTATTCTGTAATTAAACTTTCGCTTTAATTAGTATATCACTGCTTCGTAAACAACAATCATTAAAATCAAAAAATATTTGTGGGGCTATTAACCAAATATCCAGATCAAATGCTCCGTAAATAACAAAACTGTATGCTCAGATTTTTCTCATTAATGCATTAACTTCCTTTAACAAACCCGAGGCGTTTATTAAATTTGAAAACAATTTTAATGCGCATTTTGAGGCAGTTAAAGCAAACATTATCTATTTAAAAAACTACAACAAAAATCAGTCCATTGTAATTCTTTATCCATGTCTTAATCTTCGTCCAAAAGATGAAATGCCTCAGTTGTATCTTTTTGATCAGAAAGTGTTGGTTGGAAGGGATTCTCCGTCAGACATGTCTTTTGCAACCTTATCTTTTCGACAAAAAGAAAACCCACTTGAACAAGGTGTCCCTTCCTTGAAACATTGAGTTGAATAGTCTTCGCTACTATTAACAAACATTCTTTTTATGGTATTGGTGAAGAATACAATAAACTATTAACAAACATTCTTTTTATGGTATTGATGAAGAATACAATAAACTATTAACGAACATTCTTTTTATGGTATTGATGAAGAATGCAATAAACTATTAACAAACATTCTTTTTACGGTGTTGATGAAGAATACAATAAACTATTAACAAACATTCTTTTTATGGTATTGATGAAGAATACAATAAACTAAGCACTTGTGAGTTATTTTGTATGTTCCCTATTTTTTTCAATAAATGCCGCTTTTTATACTGCGGCGTTTATCCGAGGCTGGCGTTCATTAAAGCAAATACGGTAAATGTACAGCTGACGTGCATTTTACTTTTATGATCAGATCACTTACCCCTTTGCTTTCACATATATCTTTGTACTTTTGACCAACTGATTTACTTGATTGTATGCTTTCATTAACCATAAGTTGATAGCCTTCACTCAATACTGCACCACCAGCTACAACATAAAAATACATGTTTCCATGTTCAGTTAACTATGTAATGGGCCTGCACATTTGGTTTACCTGGTAACATCATTTGGTAAAAAGTGGTCATAATTGTAGTATAGTTGTTACAGTAAGGCAGTCTCCATCAGGGTAGAACTTTTTTTCAAATAAATTTAAAATGGATAAATGATTTAAACATTAAAGCACTTAATATATCAAAATTTATGTTTTTTAAGTGTAAAACTCACTAAAATAATATATATACCTAGTTAATTAATTCTATGTTTACTCTCCATTGACATTGATTATTTCTTTTATATATATGTATAATGTATAATGCATATATATATATATATATATATTATATTCAATAAAAATGATCAGAATGAGAAGGGGCAGTCCCAAAGAAAAAGAACCAAAGCAATAAGATTTTGTATTAGGAAAGCAGTTTCACAAACGGTATTCCATCATTTAATTTTGGAACCTGATGCACAATGGGGATATATTTGAAAAAAAGACATACACATAAAAGTTTATGCTTATCCCAACAGATCATGCAAACACCTTTGTTTTTGGAAAGAAAAAATTTGGCATGGGATTTAGCAAGAAGTAAGACCTTTTAAAAATTCGCCATAAACTTACTTTTCCCATAAATTTAATGTAAACTTAGTGTTTTATTTATTAAAATTGAAGTAATCAGTCATGATTTTAACAGAAATAACTAAATAAAACGCAAGTCAGTGCTCTCTATGAATTATGCAGTTACCACATTACAATTCACATATAACATAATATTTATATATTGATAATTATAATTAAAATAATTAAAATAATAACAACTACTTGTCCATGTGTTAAAGACTCGAAATATTTCAATGGCAAGTGATTTCATGTTGCCATTGATAAACAAAGCCCTAAAATTCCTATCAGAAATAAATTGCTGAACAAGTGGGTTGATCAAAAGGAAAAAGAAGCACCCTTCAATTAAGACTGAAATAATGCTAGCATTAGTTAACTTTCAAAAATTAATCTTGGAACATCTTTAAGAGTAGATAAATTGTTAATAAACTGTTGAATATCAATACCATAGTATATACTTCTCTTAACATAAGCATTGTATCATCACATCGGTTACATAAGGGAAGTAATTATAATTATTTTTAAACTTTTAAAATTTTTTTTAAATTGTTGGGGTAACCAACCCAACTGCATCCCATGTGTTTTTGTCTTAACAGTACAACATCCAATAAATGAAAATAAAAAAAGCTGAACTTGTAATATATACCTCATTTCAAAGTAACTGTATTCAACACATATGTTAACAGTAATGAGCTAAATCTTCAACCTTGGCAATGCCCAGCAACTTTTTCAGTTGTTTTTTTTCATTTTGCTTTGTACCACCATACAACACCAACAACTGTTCAAGTGAGTGTACATTGCAATTATGGCAATTTGAACATTACCAACAACCATGATTAATGGTAATGATAATGATTGATCCCATTATAACTCTCATTATCTTCTCTATTATAAAAATATATAAAACTTGCTCAAGTTCCAATTGCAGCCATTTCCAAATCTGCATGGCATACAAAAACCTCCAGTTCCCCCACCCTCCTCCTTCCTTAAGTATTTTTAAATCCTTCTGCTCAAAACAAACAAACCAACCATATTCTTCCAGGCAAATACTGGGCAAGGTCCAGGCAAATATCATATCATCAGCCTGATCTTGTTTTTCCTAAAGTCATGTTCAATGCCTTCTGACATGTCACATATTGCATGCTCTGAACATTGATATCCTGTAGTTTACTAACTGTGCTTCGTATATCCCTTCTATTAAATATGATAGTTAAGAAATTATGTCAGTCTCAAGATTGTCTTTTTCACACCAGATCCTGGTTAAAAAAGTGTTGGCCATCTAATGATAATCTTTGATAACAATGAGCATTCCATATTTTATTTCTGTTGGTCTTTGTCTCTTCTTCTTTCTCACCTCGAACAGCTCTCTTACTTCACTACCTGTTTTTTCCCAAAAGTTTACACTTTTTTCTGCCCTTTCTTCAAATACATCTTTCTGCTCATTCTCATTTTGATGATTTCTAGACATATTACCACCCACCACTGATGTGAAAACAAAGGTAAAATGTTACCAAATAAGTAAAAAAATAATACAGCTTACCATAAAGACCAAGAGATGGTAGATTTGGCAGTGTATGTACATGAACAATTCCAACTTGATCACCCTCTCTATGGTAATTATTTATGTACCCTAACAAAAGATTAAAAAATGACATTAAAAATTTACCACAGTTTGAATTTGGATTGGTTTAGCAATAAGCACTTAGACTGGAAATTGACTTTGAAAGGTCAATCACAATGATCCACAATGATTGCAACAGTTGAAAATATACATTACTTTTATGCTTTCCGTGTTCCTTTTCCTATGTCAGACTTCAAATTCAATTTTGTTTTTAGTGGGTGTTTCAAAACATCACTTATTGACTTGTCATGAACACTGAATAAGGTTGCTCTCTTATTCCTCAGTCATAAAATGACAAAGTAAGTTCAAACTTTTCCTGATGTTATGGAATTTTTTTAAGATGGCCAACTTTGTAACCAAAAGCAAGTCTGAAAATGTTGCTTTTGTTTTGCAACCTAAAATAATAGATTTTGTCATCTGGGTAAAAATAATGATTTCCATGGAGGACAAGAGCTGCTATTAGATTTAACTGTTGATGCCAGATGGTGGCACATGTAAAGTGGAATGCAAATCTTAAAGTGGAAAATGATTGTGTAGTAATGTGGCAGATGCAGATATTTATCCAAACAAGCAAGGGCTATCCAAAACTGATCTGTCCAATATGGGGTAGCAAGATCTAAGAAGTCTCCAAAGAGAGGTACAAAATTCTATTTTAAGATTTTTTATGAACTGAACTCACAACTACAAAGTAACCAGTAGACCAATACCTCAAGATGACAAAAAATGTATTGCCAATTTGACAATACATGGCTTAAAAACCCTATAATGGATTTGAAGTCCTGAGCCACAACACAAGGGTTTTTGTGTGGATTTTTTTTGCTCCACCTCTTACTGAAGATTTTCTGGAGTACTATATTATAGACAAAAATAGCTTTATGAATAAATCCAAGGTATCACCAGCTTTGATAAGATGGGTTCCTGGTAAAACTACTGGCCAATTTTATTCCTCAATGTTTATTCTGTTTCATAAACTCAGAATTACTTATAGCAATTTTGTTGTGACTAATGCCTGTAAACAAAAAAAATTACATAACACCTTTCCTTTCATAAACACTTTTAAAATACTCTATTAGAAACTAAAGACTACACCATGTGGAGGTCAAATCCATGAAATAATTGCCATACAAAATATCTGGCTTAAAAAGGCAATGTTATTGACCCAGCTGTACCTCAAGTGGAATTCTTGCCAGGTTTCCAGATGGAATAATAACTGATGTCCCAAGTAACCTGAATGGATGTTGGGTCTTAAAATATAAAACATGCTTATTGACATCAAAGTGCAGTCAGAAATAACATTTAGTTAAGTACTCATCAAACTTTTGACCCCTGGGGTTCTTACTTAGTTATATACCTATACTGAGTCACTTTTGAAACAAATTCTGGGTATCAGTGTTCAAATTAATAAAACAATTTCAAGTGTCTAGAGCAAACATATGATGGAAATAAAATTCTCTCTTTTTCAATATGCCCATGCCTATATGCCCAGAAATTCAAAAGAAGAAAGCTCCTGATCTCCATGAGAGTAAAATAGAATACCATACTTCGAAATTATTTTGCTGAATAGTCAATGTAAGATTTTGTGGAAAAAACATACAAACAAATTGTATTCAAGTAAAAGCAGAAAGCATGACAGCAAAAAAAATTAAATATTGCTACCCAACTGTTATGACTCTCTCTGCTTGAGAAATAACAATGGACTTCTGGTTTAAGTCCATACACATCCCTATGGGTGATATGAAAACTTGATTTTAAGGCACCAAGGTCTATAAAGTGCAGAAGGTGCAAGGATGGGTGGCAAACTTGACCATTTCAATTTCTAAAATTATCAGAAGGGCATTTCTCACAGCAAATTTTAACACTGCTGCAATACAAAAATTTTGATACTAAAATGCTGATAGTTAACAAATTTGAGAAGATCTCTATTGCAAAAAAAAATGTTGGGCCTCTCTAAGGTCTTTCTTGGGGTTGGAAGATTGTGCATTTACAATGGCACAATCTTCTAGCCCCAAACCCAATAAGTTGTACACCTCAAGGTCATGTCTGACTTTAGCTATACAATAATTGTTCTGTAAAGTCCTCTCCAAAAGCAAAACTCTTTCATAATCATTTGGCGTGAATAAATTTCGTAAATTTTTATTTTGTAAAAACAACACTTTCATAGTCAATGGAATGAGGTGCAAAAACAGGTGCAAAGTCATCATTTGCTAAAATTATGGCTCAGGTTATCCAACACAATGCCAGATGGATTATTGATTAATCTGGCTCCACAGAGCTTAGCTTTTCGACATCTCGCACGGTTTATCATGCTTTATCATCTTGATCAATGTGAAGGGTACACACCTGTCGGCTATATCATATTTTTAAAACATTATCAAGGTTTCAGTGTTGGCTTCACCCTTTGCAAATTTTTAATGGGACTTAGAGTAGCCGGGGCATAAAATTTACTGCATTAGCAAATAATGATGGTAGTACATAGATATCAAAATATGTCATGCAAATGTTCAAGTGCCAGAACAAACACTCATTTTCCCCAACCTAGCATCGTTTTGTGTGGCGGCAAAAGTGGAAAATGTGCTACATTAATACCTTTAGTAAAATCTTATTATTGTAAATAATATGTCAATCGTCAGGTGTAGATGCTTTTTTGTAAGGAGCTGAGAGATTGAGTATTCATTTACACAATCCTCAAATGCATACGTAGTGTAACTGCCGGGAAATCCCGATGATTAGCACAATCTGAAATGTTAACTGGCAAGTGAAACTAGGGGAAGGTATTTATATAAGTAAATATAAAAGCTTCTGAAGCAAGGTTATACACTGCACGAGGAATCTGTAACGGCGTCATCTTCTTCAATGTTAACCTGAGAAAAAATAAGCATGAGTAGCTGAATTCTGTTTTAATCAGTTCTTTTTCTACATTCCCTTTATTTCGACTACTATTTAATTAAAATCAAATAAATAAAAAACCGAGAACCGTATTTCAATACACCCACCAATACCACCAGGTAAAACGGTATTGTACGGGCATCTATCGACCGAAAATGGAGTTTAGTGGAATAATGAAAAAACCACCACAGAAGCATAAGTATTATGACTTACCACAGTATGAAGCATTTTTATTAATTTCAAACATAAAACAGAGGAGAAAACCGCAAAATAGCAAAACAAATACCTTTGACAAAGGCCGGATTTCAGGCATGCAAACTGGCACTTTAGATCTAAAACTCGTAATTCTCCTGAAAAGCTGCCAACATCAGGAAAGTTTAAAGTTCTTTCCATTGCTCCAAAATGTTGAAAAGATATAGAAACGATGAAATATAACTGTTATTGAAGCAGTTATTCATGCATTACAATTATTAAATTAACTCCATTTTCGGTCGATAGATGCCCGTACAATACAGTTTTACCTACCATCATTCATTACCACTTACTACCACACTTTCTTTTTCCCAAGTACCCACAACAGACTTCTGCGCCTTCCGCAAATCCATCATGTGTGGACCACCAGATAATAAGCGTCACAGTGAAACAGTTAATGTTAAAGTTAAGTAGCCACAACAAAAACAATGAAATATCTTTTGTTGTGGTGGTCTTACAGTGCTACCCTCGAGAGGTCATTTGAGCTGACCAACATGAATCAAAGCGACTAATTACCAATGATAATGCAGTGGAATAACTCAGTTGTCAGGCAGACCTGTCAAGGTGTTAAAACTTTTAGGGGGGAGAATATCATTTTTTACAAATGCCTCCCACCATGGTTGGGCGGCGAAGAAAATTTTGGTTTCTAGACTCTCTAAAACAGCAATTTCAGCGATTTGAGCACATCATTTTATAAAATAAAATTAATAGTAAAGCCATAACACAAAGAAGAAAAATACCTGAAATATTTAAGATAAATCTCAACCTTGAACCCAAGGTATCTTCTCTTCTCCGTAACTTGGATGGACAGAATGATAATCTTTCTGACCATCCCAGTTAGAGAGAAGAGAAGATACCCTGGGTTCGAGGTTGAGATTTATCTTGCCGATTTCGGTTGAGATTCTTTGGTCTTTCTTTCCCTTTCACAATGCACACACTTTTATATAAGCGATCTACTTTTTCAGTCAAGTCCTTAGTTGCTAAAGATAACTCATAATTGTAACCTTTAGGTTGCTTACCAAGCTGCTTGCCTATGTATCTGCTTAGTTTTCTTAATGTTTATTTTTTTATAGCTCCACAGTTGCNTGTGCTACATCCGCACGAAATACAATCAGAGCTCATTGTACGGCGTCCGAGTTACGCGGCGGACGAATGTGAAACGCTAGGAACAAACAGAAACGGATTAGAAAACCCTATAAAATGCCAAAAGTGACGGAATTTGACTTTTAGAAATTCTTAAATGCACACAGATAAGAAATGCGGGAGATTTTGCTAAATATATTACATGCGGGAGGGAGACAACTTTTCACTTCAAAACGCGGGAGTCTCCCGCAAAATGCGGGAGACTTGACAGGTCTGGTCAGGTAGCCTAATTTATTTTGTTTTGGTAATGAAACGACGCTTTTACCAATTACACACCAACTTTTGTCCTGACCAGCTGCTCTGACACGTAACAAAACATCAAAAATTAACTTCTCTAAAACAAGCTCCACAAATCTGTGTCTTGATCAGTTAGTTTACTTCCCACTTTTTCACATCTTCAAGGTGGTTAGCCAACCACAAAAAGTCATCACTTTTGGCCAGATTCGATTGTCTGAAAACATTAAACCAAAGCACAACTTACGTCATGCAAAATCCAAAATATACACGGGTTTGTGTTATGAATCACAGACTCGTCAACTCCTTTTCTTGATGTGTCTTGGAAGCATGAAAGCTTCAAAATTATGCCAGACTGAAACGTGGGATGAAGAACGCGGCATTACTGGCAAAATAGCCGAAGGATTACGAGTCCGTTGTGATTCACTTTGCATCCTTATGAATTATTATGTGTAGTTATACCTGTCGTCATCTGACCCAGCTCCATATTGGCACTTGTCGAAGTTATCTCCAAAGAAGATATTCACTGTTTGCAAGATGCCTGCTTGTAACAATAATGAATTGGCAACTACAATTCTGGTACACGGGTCAACCTCAAAAGAGAAACTAATACAAGCGGGATCAAGACTCCCGTAAAATTTTGTCCCACATTCTCTTCTTTTTCCTCACGTTAATAGAAACTGAGAGCATTTGTATCAGGATTTTCTTTCCCCTCAAGTGACAGCTTGGAATATTGACTTCAAAATGTGACTCTGAGCTCGTCGTTTTTTTCTGAAAACTTGATGCAAAGATAAATCGGTCGAAACTGATAGGAAAAAAATCTTAAAGAAACTATAATACACACTTACATTCAAAAGCACGGTCGCTATGCTCACTGCTATCCACTGCAACCAAATTTAATCTTTTACGGGTTGGGGTAGCCATGATTGTCAAATTCAAAAAAATCACACCAATATTCTTTTAATTGTTCCTCTGCAGCAGTGACTTGTGAGTGGCCCATTCCTCACTTTTAAAGGGATGAAGAACGCATGTCAAAGTTCGCCTGGGGATTCCCTGGCTGACCTTTCACAAATTTACAACCTCTTTCCAGTGGCACGCCAAGCTGTCTTGCAGGAAAGTTTTTGAAAACAAACCACAGAGGTTTCAGTTTGACAGAAAAAAACTAAAGGTCACGATTAGGTTTTAAAGAATGTACTTAGTAAAACAGCAGGAAACAACGTTAAAAATGTATAAAATTGGGTGACAAAAGTTTATTTCATAAAAAATGTATTCGAATTAATCAGTTATTATTTTTTCAATAAAGTTGTTGTCAAAACATCCACAAAAAAGTGCTTTCCATTTCTCTGGCTGTTTGCAGTTGTGGTTGACACTGATCCATCTGACAATTATGTTTGTGAAAATATGTAACTAGGAAAATACGACCCTTCTTACTGATTTTTCTATTTTTCTATTATCTATTAACTTGATATTTGGACGAGGGAAGTGTCCTTTTGGTTCGCTCGCTGACTCTACTGGGCCAAAGGCTTCTTGCGAAACAAATTATTGGCTATCTGGAGCATATTTCTTTTTAAACTTTAAGGACATGTGGTTAGGTCCTCCCCATCCCATATTTTTTATTGTTATTATCATTACCATTTAGTATTATTTATTATCATCT
Source organism: Morbakka virulenta (assembly GCA_003991215.1). Classification (NCBI taxonomy): domain Eukaryota; kingdom Metazoa; phylum Cnidaria; class Cubozoa; order Carybdeida; family Carukiidae; genus Morbakka; species Morbakka virulenta. The sequence goes on from RDPX01000020.1 coordinate 1,287,678, forward strand.
ATATGACTAATGACCAAGATATTTTGGAAGCTTTGCAGTACACACTTTTTTATACAAATAAATTTTATGAGAACATTTGAGCTCGAAATTGCTGAAATTTAAGAATTCGTTAAAAATAATAACAAATCAAATTTCATTGTTAGTTTGATTCTTTTATCCATCTGAGTTTGTTGTTGTTTTTCTGTTGTTTTGGGTTTTTTTAAACAGACAAGACAAGCGTGACTTTCACACAAAGAGACTCATACACGAGAGAGTAAACTAAGACTGGATATCATTTTTTCAAAAGTGCCATTGAGAGGTAATAAAAATTAAACGTTGTTCAGCTTCCCCCAATGGGCATTTCCGTTTTCAAGTTCGGAAATACAACTACTTAACAACCTTCTCTCAATAACATTAGGAAAATTCCCGTTCTCGATCTGGAAAACCAAAACTAACAACAGCACTTCTATTACTTTAGCTAAAAACACGAAAAGGCACAGACAGCAGTTTTTCTGAGTTTTGATGTATATTTACAGAGAAATGTTAAATTCTAAGCCTCAAAAACCATAGCGTTTCTTTCGAGTTACAACATCTGTTAAGCATAAAGGAGAAGAAATTAGAGTTGTTATACCCTATGGAGTCACGGTCGAAGAAGTCATCTGATTGCAAAGATATTTAGGGGTTGGCTGTACACGTAAACTTTCTTGCGAGAAATAGACGGCCGTTAAACTTCTAAACAAACAGACAAGTAGCGAGGGCAGTCTACAGATTACTAAAGTTGTTCAATCAGTAGTGAGTGATTTGGTCAGTAAAGTCGAAACCCGTTTTGAAGAAGGCACTGATTTTCAGCAAACCATGTATGCAAAATATAAGAAGAAAACAAAAGGCATCAAAGTACGAAAAGCTTATTCTACTGAACTAAAATCCAAAGTAATCCATAAGATTTAGCCTGGTCCACAGGTTCCATCCCCTGGAGCCCAATAAACAGCACATTTTGCCAAATTAATGACACGCAGCGGTCCACCCTTTTGAGGGTAGAGAGGAGAAAACTTCGCAAAATCAAACGCACTTAATCAGTAAAATCTGTAGTATCTTGAATCTAAAATATGCAATAAAGTGTTCTGGTTTATTAATTTTTATCAGCATGATCGAATTCAGTACGTTTTCATGATCTAATGTGAACGAGATTTCGTGTCATTGTCGGCAATCGCAGAAAATATACATTCTTGTGCAGCATTACTTTGGAGAACAGTTAATAAGAAGGTAATTGAGGACAATTTTGCAATGGGTTTTTGTGGAATCAAAGAAAACATCTGAAGTATCGCCAAAATCATCGTCTGAAGGTGATTCTGGGATGCTGCAAGAGTCGGCTCAGTGATAAAACTAAAGTCCATCAAGTTCACGTTGGATGGTACATCATCCAATACTTTTGCAGTATGAGTAGTTGTACTAGCGGTTATTGTGTTTGAAAAAGATGATATTGGTGTCGTTCAGAAACCTTATTAAAGATAGGAAGACTTAGAGATCAATATTTGCAAAGATCAAATGGATCATCTTCAGTTTTGAAAACATGGACAACATCAGAAACTTTCCAGGGAGAGAGAAAAAAGAATCTGATAGATAATGGTTGAAAAGTTTAGACTTCAGGGCAAATAGCTCAGAAGTACACTGTATTAAGACAACTATCGGAATCTAATCTAGAAAAGGAGCTTCAGACTGATTATGGCCACGAATAACCTTTGCAGCCAACTTTGGCAGAGTCCAAAATCTGATCAGTTCCTAAAGAAAATTTTGGCAAAGAAATAACAGTGTTATATAGAGAGCAATGAGTAGAAAGTAATGTGGAAAAGAGACCAGCGTTTTCTTTAGAGGGGATAGAAAACCAAACATCATCAAAAGGTAGAGAAACCACTCATTTGCTAGTATTCAAAACACTAATGCAAGTCTTCTAGAGATCTCGACTTCTTAGCTTTTAGAAAAAAAACGTTCATAAAATGCTCTCCAATGATTGCGATGAGCAATGGGAGAAGAACAATGAACGCTGAACCATGAAGGAGAATGAGGGTTGACTTTGTATCTACGACAAGGTACATACATCAGAAGCCGATTTATTAAAATCGCAATAATAAATCCCAGAGAATATTACCAGGAAATTGCCGAAATTCACTCGAGTCAAACTGACGAAATTTAAAGTTTTACCATAATGTGAGTTGTCGAAAACAATTGGAACAATTATCGTAACCTTGACAGTGACAATAGCATGATCAGAAGATCCAAAATTGGATTACGTTGAGACTGTCCAATATTCGGCATGACAAGTTAGATATAAATCTAAAGAGAATGTTCTCCCGTTTCTGAATCAGAAAATCGTATTAGAAAATTAACAAGCGATAAATTATTATGGGCATGAACAAAGTGTTAAGGTCATGTTATGAGAACTAAAGCTGTCAAACACAAAGATGCTAGCACTGTGGTGTTTATCCAGGGCTAGTTTAATGGTATCTGATAATGTCTCGACGAAGGAGCAAAAATAAGAAGAGAGAGATTGATACAAGCAACAAGTGGGCTAAAGAAAAGACAATCCAAAGAACATGTAAGGCTTATCTTTAAATCAAGTTATTGTACTCTAACACCTGGAAGATCCTCTCAAAGATAGATGGTAAGACCATGAAAATGAATTATAGAATCTTGTGGAAACAAAAGTAAATATCTGTCAACATGAAGATCACTATTACCAACGCCGTCATTAAAGCTTTTCTTACAAAGCTAACGAATACGAGAAGAGTCAGAATGAAGAAAGCTATTACAAAAGAAAAATTGGAATAAAGACCTCCAACATTACTGAAAGTTAAGGAGTATTTTCTGAAAATAGCAGGTTTTTTTCCTGGTCTGTGTAGAACCAGTACTCCCATATCTCGATACTACACTTTCTGATATACAGTTAAAGAAACATACCAATTTTTCGGATGCAGATACATTTAAATCAGTTTAGTAACGATTTCTAAACTCGATCATGCAAATAAGATAACATCCGGTACTGACTGCAACTCAGACAATAGGCTTGTAACCCAAAGCTTAAAAAGAATCAAAACAGGATCATATAAGGTTAAAGGGAGTGTGAAGGTGTAAGGAAGGAAGCTAAGTAAAAGCTTTGTCTCAAGACGCATAACAGGCGTCGCGCATCTCCTGAGGTATGGTTCCTTCTTCCCAGCACTGACAGAGCAGCTGGTACAGGTGGTGGAGAAGAGAGAAGTCTTTCTTCCAACCTTGATCACTTCAGGTGAGATGCCATCCTTTTCTGGAGCTTTGCGGCAGGCTAGTAAGTCGATGGCCTTACCCAGTTTCTTCAGTGAAGGTGGGTAGTCAATTTCTTCCTTGACAGTCATGTTGGTGGTGTTCTCGACTGCTGCGTAGGTAACTACGTTCTCGCGTAAGTGGAGCTCCTGGTAATATTCAGCCCACCTTTCCATCTCCTTGTTCCGGTCAGAGATGATGGCACTGGTTGTCGATTTTAGTGGAGTAATGTTGTTGACACTTGGGCCGAAGGCCTTCCTTATGCCATCATACATGCCACGGATATTTCCACAGTCAGCAGAGAGTTAGCTGCTCTAACAGAGATTTAGCCACTAGTTATTTACGCAGCGTCGAGCAATTTGTTGAGCGTCGTTTCTGGCCTTTCTGATTGGAGCAAGTGTTTTCTCTGAGGGCTCTCTCTTGTAGTCATGGAGCGCTGTTCTCTTGGCCTCAATTGCTGGCTCTAGTTCAGCTATTCCTGCTTCAAGTCAGTCTGAGTTCGGCCTTTCTCTATTGCCAAAGGTGTCCATCGCGGAGTTGTAGATGACTTTCGGGATGTGATTCCATCTCTCTTTGGTGTTGCCGGCAGGACAGTCCTGGAGGGCTTCCTCAATGGAGCTGACAAAGTGCTTACAGAGGTCTTGGATTGTTGTCCTGGCAGTGTTGATGCTAGAACGTCCTTTCTGCTTTGAGCAGTGAATTCGTTTTGGGTAGAAATGTGTCTTGCTGTCATCTAAGGAGTGTCAGCATCAGCCCTATGGTAACTTTTTGTGGTGAGAACGCTGTTCAATACGGGTCTCCGTGTGAGGACGAGATCAAGCTGGTGGCAGTGACGGGAACTTGGGTGTTGCCAGGATGCTCGGTGATGTAGATTGGTGGAAAAGAACTTGTTGATAATGCAGACAGTGGTACCACTGGGGACAGTAGAGAGTTTCTCGCTGAGAAGCCAACGCCGTGCAGTCGTGAGTCTTCAAGTTCCTTTCCTTGCCAGAATAATGTGTAGTTCTGTTCTTTGAAGCTGCCGTTGGCTGCGAGTCTAGTTTCCTGCAATGCGACAATGTCAAAGTTGAGCCTCGTGAGCTCGCGGTCAATGATGGCTGTCATCACACTGCTGTAAATCGTCGGAAAAGCCAGGGCACATTGTCCTGAAGTTTCAGCTTATTAATCCCAAGATAGATGGTTTCCTTTTTCTTCTTTCTTTGCCTGGTGGGGGCTTTGCAGTCTGCTTGTCGGTTTTGCCTTAGCTCCAAGCACTCATTGAAGCCGACAGACTATGGCAGGTCAGCACCTTACTGACTGGGGATTGCTTAGCTTGAAGCGGACAATAGCTGACCAGTGGGACTCAATGACCCCTCCCACTGTCGGAGACAACCCAAAGCGTCTAGACCTACGCCAATCAGTCCTAGCTTATAACTCGTAACTGTTGCCTTCCATGTTTGTTCTGTCGCTGAAAACAGCGGCACTGAAATGACCTCTCCCGAGCGCAGGCCTGGGCAAAGTGTATGGAGATCCTGGGCTGCCCATTTGTCAGAATTCCCATCTCGGTCTCACTCCAAAGGAAAGCAGAGCAATACATTTTGTACCAGCTTGGTAGGACATCAGAAGTGACGTCCAGCCGCCTTAGGGGCTCCACCCCGGATTTTCTGTCTGGATTTACTCCCATAGCCTGTTTTTCTCCCAAAGACACTGTCATCCAACGACCGGGGCACGGATGCTGAGAGCTCGGGGGTCCATGGATCCAGGGTTTGCACACTCCAGGACTCCTTAGCACCGTTTGGGTGTTACTTCAGACTTTTTCTTGTCTTAGATGGATAGCCTGCCAGGGCTTAAGAGGTCCATCTCCCCTAGCCTTTGTCTGTCAAACTACCCACAAGGCAGTGGAACCATTTACCCAGGGTATGTACATGCCAACAAACTTTTCTTCGCCGGATGTCAACCCGGTATTTCAAGGTCTCAGAGTAGGTTGACAGGTGCTACACCTTGCCCAAGGGTGACCTGTTGGTAGTTGTGGCAAAGGGTAACTTCATATTTCTTCGTCGGAACTCCAAAACCGGATGCAGCTTATATTCATACTCAGGACAGGTATAAATATAAATATCGTATCTATAACCATCTTTGATGCCATTTATTGACAGATAATAGTATTCAAAAGAAACAAGCAGAGTAGAAAACAGATAAACAGAGGTTAAATCGATTTTTATCTGGAAACAAAGGCACAATGTACTGCTTCTTAATAGAGCTAAAAAGCTAAATAATAAAGCAATCTAATCAAACTATCTTGATATATTGTCCAGCTTAGCTAATTTACTATTCTCACAACAATCCTACAAACAGAAAACTTTGGGATATTATACCATACTTTAAGCAGTCTATCGAACCTACTTTTTAATCATACAAATGTGTTGGATGAAAATCACTGCAAGCGATTGTACAATGTTTTAACATAAAGACCAATCTACATGAGGCATAACACCCTGTCGTTCAAGGATTATTTTATTTACAAGGTCTTTAGATTTTGTGCCTTCTGACTATAAAAAGAGCATCCCAAGTAAACGAGAGTAACCTGTCCTAATTTCGATTGAAAGGTAATAATGCAAACGCAAGTTCTTGGGCATGGTAAAGCAGGAAAAAATAGAGCAGTACGTCATTAAAGACATGATTTAAAAAATAAACAACACAAGGTTGGGTGTTTACAACCTTTTAAGTTTGATTGAAACTTTCACTTTCATACAGACATTTTCCCTGGAAGATGACAGTATTCTCGTTAAGTGGCTAGAGGACATTTCAATCAATTAGTACTATAAAAAATGATTAAGAAAAGGATAAACGTCGGAAGTAGCAGAGCAAAAATCATATTCAAGATTTAATTTTCTTTAGCTATGGAAATAAACATATTAACATACAATCCCGGGCGACTAATTACTTAATATAATGACTCAGGAATGCAAATATGCATTACTTTAAGGCCTGTAATTATGAACTTGTATTGGTAGTTCTCACGATCTTAAGTTAAAGAGTTTAATATCTTTTCAGTTTGGATATTCAAATCCATTAAATAGTATGGCATGTTTAGAAGTGTCTTGAGGTTACAAATACGTTAAATGAAAGGATGTTTTGCTTCAAGATGGTTGGCCTTTGGTAAGAAGATAACAGTGGTGGCCGTTTGCTAAGCTATGATAAAGAAAAATATTAAAGATAGCATCCCTAAATTAGCCCCATATTTCTCTTGATTTACTGAAAATCGTAATTGTGAGAATCAAGTATTTTTACAGCCTTCAAGATCCGTGTAAGTAGACAAAGCTCTCTTAACGTGTAATTTATTCGGAATGCTGCTTAATGAGTCAAGGGTTGAGAAAAACACAAAATCATAAAGGCCGGAGACGCAGAAATGCCATGACGGATCGGCCAAAGGTCACATGCCTCAACTAATAGTGATGATGTAGCTTACTATTGGTTGAATCACTTTATCTTTTTGTTTATTGTAAACATCGGTTAAAACAGCTAGCTATTGTGGACGAATTGGAAGTATTTTTCTTGTTACTTCTTGGGGAAGTGTTTCTACTTGTGGGAATAATGCGACAAGTGAGAAAGAGAACAACAATAGAAAAAACATTCCAAAAACTGCAGAGACCATATTATTATAGATATTTATATATATAATATATAATAAATATGTATATTATATATTATATATATATATAACTTAAAAAGACATTGGAATTTTTTAAAATCTACTTGGTGCTTCTGCATATATCAAAGCAAGATAATTTTAGTTCTTCATTTGATTAGCATTGCAAAAAAAGCTAACGGGCAAGAAGGCAAAGGACATATAGGGGAAAATATCTAAACTCATAAAAATGCTAAGTTGCTGGAATCGTATCGTGAAACCAATTGTGTAAAAAGAATTGTCGGAAATTTTGCTTCTAATAATGTCCCATTTGTCTTCAGGAAATGTAAAACTAAAAATTTTATTTATAATTAATTTATAATTAATTTATAATTAATTTTATTTATAATTAATTTTATTTTTAGTTTTACATTTCCTGAAGAGTGAATAAAATCACGAAACAGGCTTGTCGAAATGGACTGTGTAGTTTTTTGATTCTTTCCAACTTATCATATCTTATATTACTCTCTGCATTTATGTATTGAGCACTTTAATACGGATAACNGTAATTTTTATGATTTTTGATGAGCCGCCTACTTTATTTGTTTATAAAAGCTTGTACAGTTTTTGTAGCATTATTGCCTGATGATCGAAATATCGTGAAACTATTAGTTGCAATCACAGTTCTTATTTTTCTTGTTTTACCTAATGTATATATATATATATATATATATATATATATATATATACTCAATTTGCAGACAGTACTGTTTCGCCCTTTGTGGGCTCATCAGTGCAGCACAGAGCTTCTGAGACATAACTCTCTGGCCATGTTGCCGGAGCAAACACAGCTTAAAGAGTTATTGTGGGATCCTGCCAGAGTGCTCAAACTACGCATGCGCATCTATATATATATATATATTTAAAAGTTCGCTTTTGTTCTGGTAGTTTAAAATTTCAAATGTCGCCACATGAATAAATTCCTTCTCGCTAACTACAAATAAAAAGACTAACAAGGGTAAACAGTGTTAAGAATCTATTATGTCCTGTTGTTCTATTTTTACCTATTGTTGTACTTCTGAATAGCCTGTAAATATATATATATATATATATATATATATATATATATATGCGGCTTTTGTAACGTTCTTTAACCAGTATAGCTGATGAGTGTAAGACACGAAACTTTAAGTTATATACACAAGTTTTGAGTTTTCTCTGTTACCTTGTATATTCGCTCTTGATTTCCATCGAGTACTGTAAATGGTAACAGAAGAACTCTATTATTTTCGATTGTTTGTTTAATTTTGTATAAATATATGTATATATATATGTATGTGTGTATGTATGTACGTATGTATGTATGTTTGTTTGTATGTATGTATATATGCACGTACGTACACATGCAAGTTTGAGATGAGTCAAAAAGAGCTTTGCTCTTCTGGTTAAAAACATAGTTTGTCCGAGTATTCATTGATGTTCAAAAATCACAAATGTCGTCTGTTATATAGATTATCAATTCAGACCTATCAGGACCAAAGATGAAATTAACTGAAATGGAAAGCAAAAAAATAATCAATTGAAAGCATTGTCCTTCACAATTTTTACTCTTTATTAATAATTTTAGCACATTGAAAATATTGATTAGATCTAAAAGATAACATAAAATACCTATAAAATATCTTTCAAAAGATATTTTGTAAATATATAAATCTATCTATTCGCTAAAGCATGAATTATAATCACGAAGTTATAGGCTTTTAATCAATTTCATCATCGTATTTTAGATCTTCTTTCATTGAGGCTAACAAAATATTTTCTCTTCGGTGGATGTAAGTTAAATGAAACAAAGATCTTTACAGCAGTATCCAAAACAGCATTCAGTACTTTGCACTCTTGTTTCAAACCCTTAATTGATAGGTTCAAAGTATGACCATGATATACATTTTCACGACTTTTGGCTGTCTATAGTCAATTTGCCAAGCAGTACCTAACCTCGCGCAAGCATATTTTTCCCTGGTCCGGTGTTTGACTACTTTAATCAAATAAGATTAATCCAGTCAAAACAGAGCATCTCTAATAACTTTCAAAATCGGGTCATAAGTACTTTTAGTAGTCACGGCCGAAAAGACCGTTGCATGGTAGCACCCTAGAGAATACAAACGTACGATTGTTTCTTTTTTCAGTTGAAAATATCAGTATAGAAATCCCACATTCTTGCACTTATTCTATTTCTGATTGATGATTAGTAGTGATGTGAGAAATATAAACAACAGTATGCCACCGTAAACAAGAGCTATAACATCAACATTTGGTTAGATACGGTACATGTCACAAGTGTTGAATGAAAAGGCAAAAAACAAATTTATCAAAAGTTCAAATCTGACAGATTCGAGGGTTCATTTTTCCATCTGCTTAAGCGGATGATGAAGAACCACAGCTATTCTCTATGTTTTGAAGAAGTGAAGTGTAACTTTATAATTTAGGATAGTTGTATCCTTATGCCTCTTGCTTATGTTTAAACAAATGCTTATGTCTAAACATGCTCCATTTAAAGGATTTACAATAGTGTAAATCTGGCATCGACACAAAATTGCAAGTGGTGAGGTGAGAAATTTGTTTTTCGAAATACCGGATAGACCCAGTGGCACCGGAGACGTCAGTCCACTGTCAAATATGATATTGGTCAGAGTCCAAAGATTCGGATTTGATTTAAAACTGGAAAAGGAATATAATTTAGGTCTCCAATAACCTCAGGTAGGCGTTGTGCTTGACTGACTGAATAGGTCTGTTCATGGAGAATAATGAGAGAAATGCTTTTCGTCTTGTTAGTAATCTCAAAGAACTTTAGTTATCAGGCTTTCTATTTCAGTAACTCTTTTTACACACAAGACATTGTTTCTCGTAATTTTTGCTACACCAACTTCATCGATTTTATTAGCATTATGCTTGTATTACAAGCTCTTTAACTTATAAAAATGTCTGTGAATCTATTTTAAGACAATTTGAATACTGTTTACAGTATTTGAATTTTTGTCGGTAAAATGTCTAACAGAAGCCAGTTTCTTACTTCCAGATTGGTATTTTTTGTTTTATCTTTAGGATAACTACAGTTTTTGCACAGTATCTTAGCCTTGCATAACTCATCGGTCTTTATCATTATTTTTCTCTTTATATTCACCTTCAAATCACTGATCTCATTCTTTCAGGCTTAAGGATTTTACTTACGGTTAACTTCTGTTCGTGATATTTTGAATTTACACAAGGGTAAACGATAGCCATTGCTTTAAATGGTATAGGAAATACGGCCACGATAATCGATTGGGGCATCCTTACTCCTTTTTTTAGTGGCATGTAATTAATTGTTTTGAAAAACTTTTCAACGTTGAACCGCAGGTATCTTTGCAAATCTGTTTGTGCTCATATCCATGTGTTTTACAGTGTCGTTTATTATAAATAAGAAAATTTTGAAACCTCTCACTATTTTTGTTTAGATGAACAAGTAAACAATTAAGCTCTAAATAAATATGGTTTTTAATATTAAATGTCAGTATTCAGCATTGGCGTTCTTGTCACCGCAAATTACTAATTCTCGCTTCTTTTCAATATGACACCTGTCTTTCAAATCTTCATTGAAATTATCTTCTGACTTAGCGAGTCTTGTTTTGTTCAAAAAAAGGGAAAATTTGGCGCTAGTTTTCATGTTATAAGAAACAAAATTGTTCCTCGTCAGAAGAAGGAATCCTGAGTGGTGGTAGTGATGTATATAGTCTAAGTCCTTTATAATGAGAAGATTTGCTCTTATGACTACGCCAACGTCAACACATCTCTATCTATTAAGGCAAGACTACATATCTTTGATTCGGTTCATTCAAAATTCTCGGCTAGTGTAATGCACGTTGGGATTATTAGGCTCAGTAATTTTCCAAATTCGAGATTCGCAAGAGGTCTGTAAATGCTGGAGTCACAACATTAACAATAACAATTTTCCATTGATTATGCTATTGTAGAAAATTTCCTGTCTTCTTTTTTCAGTCTAGAAAGGATATTTGTGTTATAGCTTTCAACCTTGATGCGTAGGGGACCAAACCATCACTGATCAGTAGCAGACTTCAATACTTTTCTGCGATGTAAATAGGAAAATGTTGATGATAGATAATATTGGCATTACTGGTGGGTTTTTTGGATACATAAGCTGTTGTTTCTAGGACACAGAAAGTCAGATACAGAAAAAGTCTTCTCTTCTGTAATTGACTTCTAAACCTTAGTCTGGTGTATCGCTAGGAAACATCCCTCTTGGTAACTCATCAGAAAGACAATAAAGTATGAATTCTTATCAATTCTTATTCCCATGGTGTATAAAAACGAGAGATATGACTGCAAAAAGACATAACTATTGGAATTTGTAATTACAATACTAGAGATACTATCTGCAGAAGTGGTTCCAGTCAAGGCTTGATGAGTCATCTTCCCATGAGATAGACTAAACTGAGTGAAAGACAAAAAAATCGTACTTCTATGTCTCAGGATAGCCTTGCAGATACAAAACTTTGACAAAGACAAACAAAAACGTGGCAAACTGGAGGAACATTTGTAAAAGCAGGAATTCAACAATTAATTACAATTTTACCACGATACCATGTTTACTTCGTTTTAGACACATTAAATGTAGCATGTTTAAGGATAAGGATTAGGATTTGCAATTGGTATAATGATACAACTATTCTGAAATATTCATTCACTCTTTTATTCCCTATATAGATTGTCTTATTGTTGACAGTATTTTCAATAACAAGATATTTCTTGCTCCCGTTTCTCCGCTTTAAACAGCTCTGATCAATATCATATCTGACAGTGGACTGAGGTCTCCGATGCCACTGGGTCTATCTGATATATCAAAAAACATTCTTAGGAGACCCGAAGAACCTGAATTAAATAAACAACAAGTATGTTTATCACTTGAAAATCGTAAAGGGCAGCTTTTATTCACTTCATCAAAAATTCAATACCCGTAATAACAACTGAGTAATGGTACAAAATGTTACACAAATAGAGAATTCTCAACCTGACTCTCTTATGTAACACACAATGAGGTAAATCTTGCCATAGTCATTGTCTCTAGTGCTTTTATGTAAGCCATAGCTGCTATATTACAAGTTGTAGCCTATAGTATTCGCCTAAAAAAGAAGTTTATTAGTCGACATAGCAGAATTTTTCATTTCTCAGACATTACTTTTTACCAGTAAGTAAAAGGCTCTGATGTCTGTTTGCAACCAGGTATGAAACCAATTTTTTGTCAAAAGTTTAAGCAGAAAGATGATATTGCAGCAGTGTACTCCAGGTATTGCACCCAATTTAGGTGACTTTAGACCTTTATCGCCATTGGTCTTTTTGTTGTTTTGAAAAAGAATTTCTGCTTTTGGTAATTAACAGACTATATTGTATCAAAACTCTAGTACATTCTATGAGTTAAAATTAAGAACGTCCAACCTACGTATTAGGAATTATCATCTCGCTGACACCACAAACAACTATACTTAAATTTGAGGTAGGTTCTGCAGATAATAAAAAAATTGTACGTTTGAAAATCATGTTGAATGAAGTAGCAGTACAGGATTTGGAGACTAATTCTGTCATACTAACTCGGCTCAGGGTCAACCAAATATTGTTCGTCCATGGTTAACCTATATCGACCAAAGGGAAATAGAGTTAGGCCATTCAGTGTACTAACTTCAAGCAACGACGGAGGATCGATTATTTTAGAGTAAGCAAGTGGGACGGGTCCAGACACATGCTCCGATCTGGTAATGTAAGGTCAGAGCCGTACAGATTATATTTTATCCTTGCTCGGTTGGACTATACAAATTGGACAGTTTTCTACTGAATCGCTCTGTGTTTGATATTGCTAGGTAAACTATTACATAAATATCTGCTTAATCAAAACACTAGAAATTGTTCTGACAAGTTTTGGCAGAGCAACTAATTATTGCGTAGTAAGCTCATACTTTCAAGGTAACCGGTTGCTCTTTGGGACGAAGAAGTAGGCTAGGCTCAGTGGCATGATTGCATTCAGGAGCCTTCCGTTAACTTGTTTTTCTCATTTGGTATAAACTATCCCTATTCCAACTACTTCCAGGTAAAGGTGTGTTTAGAGTCACTTGATGACATGTTGACACAAATATTTAATACAAATTCCTCTTTGAAAAAATATAATCAATGTTTACTTGAAAACACTTCTCTACCGAATCAATTTGCTTTGATAAGTTTTAAGCAGAAATCAATACCTTTGAAATAAAATTTAAGATAAGGAAGTTTGGTCGCAGCTAATTGTAGTAGTATCTTTCTTCAAACTGGGCGAGTTTGAAAGTCCTCTCTTTCTAATTGCTTCTTTCCTTCATATCACATAAAACTTTTTAGGTCTTAATTGAATTCAGTTCTTCACTTTGTGAAAGGAATGAATATTAATGGTGATAATTTGGAATGGAAGAGGAGTACACATTATGTGCGCGCTTAACTCTCGGCGCATACATATTTTCATTTACCTACGCTGACTTCCATTTTTAATCCTCCTTTTCCCCTAGTTTCCAACACTAAAGTCCTTAACATCTTGTTTTAGAACTTTTTGTTATTTAAAAATAATTTTATCAACTAAGACAGTTTTGCTTTAATTGTTGAGATTAAGTATCCATAGTTTTTAAACGAAGAAGGTTCGAGAAATATTTTCCCAAACGGATTAGATAAAAAAATGTTATTTCCCTAAAGGAAAATGTTGTATGTGCATTATTTAGATTTGATTTTTGATGTGCTACAGATAACAAACTATCTTATGCAAAAAAAAATGAGTATGACTCGTAGGATATGGCGAAATATCAAGATACCAAGTTACCAAAACCAAGTCAGAGCTGACCTATCAACTGCTTGATTTTAAGCTAAATAATCTATTTATCATATAAAGTAATCATCCCTTTTTAGTTGCTTAATTATAAATTTTGCTGTAATTTTTCCACTCATCCTGTTTAATTTTTAAAGCCTTTCCTGACAAGGAATCCTGATCTTGTCTCAATGATATTTCACAGTCGTCCATTGTTTTCTCTTTCCTTGCCACAGACCTCATTGGTTGAAATGTCGTGTCCGTCACCTGTTGTATCAAGGATCAAAAGACGCCCGTTGCGTTACTTACTATCTTAACTTTTATTTACTTTAATTGAAGATCCCACTGGCATTGTTCTAGGGTTTTAAGACCTTTTTTATATAAACTTGATCTTCCTACGCGGGGGAACAAGGCAGGTGAATCTAAAATGTCTATATTTGTCATATAACCCTTGAATTGACCACCCTATGATTTCTAACAAATAGTTATGTCATTTTATAGTTATGTCTGTTGTTCTTATACACCATGGGAATAAGAATTGATAGGAATTCATAACTTTTTGTCGTTCACAAAATAATGCTCGTTAAATTTATAGTACATCACGAATTATTATTGTGTACAGAGTTTGATATAATTTTAGTTACCATGGCGACAATCGCAAGCGACTTTGCTCAATGTAGTTGTCAATTTTCTGAGCCTCCTTAGATATCAGTCTTTTTATATTTTACTAATATATTGATTTTCTACATTTCTTAGACATGCCGAAGTAGCAAAAAAGTGACAAAATTCCTCTTTTCTCTCAAGGCTTCATTAATCCTGCCTTATTTTACGAAAATCAAAATAATAGAGTTCCTGTTCAGATAGTTTGTACTGAAATGTATATATATACTTGCAAATAAGACACAAGTAATTAGGAGAGTCGGAAGCTTGATTCACTTTTCAGAAAAGAAAATAGGAAGATTGTCCATCCAAGGAAGGGTAGACTCTAAGTTCTTTACCAATCGCTTTGGGTTTTTTTTGCAAAAGTTTGTTGAAATTGCCTTTGAATTTTGTTAATTGTGTTTCTTTACTTTGTTTTTTGTTTTAAGCCAATAGTTAACAAAATCGATCATGTTTTCTTGTTTTCCTTTGCAAAGTTTTTTTAGAAATCCTGACGTAAAAACACCAGGTCAGAGGCATTGCAATCTTTAATAGCAATATGAGTAAAACTGGTCCGGCAAACATAAGTATATTCATCTCAGCTTTATTTATAAGCCAGAAGCGATTTTGAACTAGTTACTGATTTACAGGTAAGTCAAGAAAGTAGAGGTATTTTTCTTCTTCGTTGGTTTATCCACAATCTTATGGCTCTGGTGAAGTAAAGACGAAACTCTTCCTCCACTACACTCCCTCAATTTAGGAACAGTTTTATAATATGCAATAAAAATTAAAGCAGTGTTGGTAAAATGACTCATTTGCGTCTTACGTACATATACACACACACATATATATATATATATATATATATATATATACACACACATATATATTCATATATATAAATTTATTTAAGTGCTTTGTAAAGTAGCAAGGTAAATTAATACTCACAATTTCCTTAACTTACGGTACTGACCTTAAAGGTACACCCCTTACTTCATGCAAAGCCATTATGGTAAAGCTTCATGTTTGGAGACATGTCATAAACTGTTTATTGGTGATGGTTGTATATGTACAAACTATAAACACAAATATCACAAATGTTCTTTGTACAAGTGAAATCTCCAGACTGACGCAAACCGATTTAGACCATTTTCAGGTCTCATCAGTATGGCCACTCGTAAGGTCAGAAACCTCATAAGAGAAGTTCTTTTAACTAACTTAATCAAAAGATTTGCATTTGTCTGGAGGCTGCACTTAAACCTTCCATAATTGTTTTCGTATTTTCTTGAATATTAATATCTCTTCTTCTGATATTGGTTTGCTTTTTTCCAAGTCTAGCTTGTCTAGAAGTATTCTTCGTCAAAGGCCTGATTAAAAACAATATATATATATATATATATGTATATGTACATATATATAGATATTATGTATATGTACTTTTATATAGATATTGTGTATATCATTTTATCTTCACTGGGGAAAGGAGTGTTTTCAGCCTTCGTTGGCAGCATTTCTAATGACAGTGTCACGAAACAAACACACTGGTTTTCGGTTAGCATTAACCCGCTAAAGGGTAGATGCTAGGATCAACCAGCTTTTAGCCCTTAAGACCTTACCTGTGAAGGGTTCAGCTTTGTTTCAAGCACAAGAGTATGGACACTGAACTTGACCTCTTTAGTAGTTCATCACCACCTTCTTTTAATTGGAACCTGATACAATATTAAGCAAGTCAATACATTTGGTAGAGGATACTGAAACACATGTTATTCTAGTTGACACTTGCCGTCTATTAGTTAGGAGACAAGGTTTTTCTGACTATCGGATTTATCATACCTATGTAGCTGCAGTGTCATGTCCACACTTGGCTAACTGGTATTCTTGCAGCTTTTCATGGAAGTTTATCTCCAAGTCACAATTTTGTTATAGCCTACAGAAGAAGTTAGGGAAAGATTTAGCTTAATAAGCTTGATGTATGCACCTACAGACCTTTCAATAGATCTTACGCTTGAATCTTTGAATAAATCTTCTTTACAAAAATGAAGGCTTTTACCAAATCTTTAATTTGACAGACAAACACTAGTGCTATTTTCTTTGGGAAAACGATATTGGATGACCATTAGGTCAAAAATGTTGCGCCTTTCTTTGCTTTAAAGATCCTCGAAGAACAGGACAATCAACTAAACATTGACGAAAGTGATTTTTAAATCTAATTCAACAGCAAAAACTAACTACAACCTGTATTAGAGGTATGGGGTGGTGAATCGCTGCAAGAATTTGATAACACCAACAATGCTACAGCTGGTACCAATTCGTGTGAAAGCCTTCCTACGAGTAATGAGCGTCACCCTCACAGAGATAGATGAGGCATTTTTCTCTAACTCGACAGCGAAGAACAAACTTCCATTTCTGGTAAATTGTGCTCTTTTTGACATAGTGGCCGACTGTGATCTAGATGTAATAAATCGGATAAGATTCTACCTCATAAATGCTCCAGACCCAGTACTGATAACGTCTTCTAAATGAGAAATATTTTTTCTTCTCCAAAACCATGATTTTTATGTACTCATAGAAAGCCCTTATCATGCTGATCAACCTTCTCAGAAGAGGCATGTGGTAAAATTGTACCACTTACATTTATTATACGGATGTTGTCATATTTCATCATTTATTCACAGTTAATCTCTCTCAAACTGACGACAGAAATTTTTCTAAAATGATGTATTACTGTACACATTGAAATGCCCCTTCAGCTAACAAAAACACGTACCTTAAAAGTTGTGGAGATCACTACGATCGTCTTCAATAAGAGAGAGCTAATAATAAGGCCAAAGAAAACAGGAGCTGTTGAAAATAGTCAATGGGTTTCAAGGAAAACTATATCTAAATTTGAACCAAAAATATTACAAAAATTTAGTTTTTTGTGTGATGAATCAACCAAACAGTCATTGGCTTGAATTAAAAAATTCAACTTTGATAAAGAAGTTAGATTCTAAACAAAATGACTGCTGAACCACAAGTTACTACCAAAATTCAGAGAAGTTATTGTGTGACAAGTTCCCCTTTATTCAGGGACTGGAAAACTGGAAACAAAGTTAAAAAGTAAAAGTGTTTCGAGCCTTGAGAATTTTCTTTCCTAGCATGTTTTGTGAATTTGCTCAGTAAATTAACCATGTGACAACTGTCTTCATACCTGATTTTCTCCATACATTACTATATATTTAAGTCAATATTTTGTTTAAGATGCCATAAGACCGTTTAAATTTCTTTCTAGTGGCTGAAAATGCTTCTTGTCCAGCCTTGTCAATCTTCATTAGATAGAGAGATTAGGAAAAATGGAGACCGTTCCCATACCAAAAACATAACTTCGTAACTAGTGTGAGAGCACTGTGCTTATTTTATACGCATATTTCAATGTTTTGACACAGATTTTTCCAACCCTTAATTCTAATCTTTCACTCCCCTGTTTTATATTTTAGACAATATCAAATGCACTATTAGGTTACTTCTCACTTGCAATGTCATTTGAAACCATCATCATCATCATCATCATCATATTCGGTTTAACGTCCGGTTTACATGCTAGCATGTGTTGGACGATTTCTTGAAATTGACTTCCAAGTTATCCTATCCTTCACCAGGTCTCTGCTGACACCTTTTTGTTTCAGATCCATCCTTATCACTTCCTCCCATGTTTTCTTTGGTCTTCCTCTGCCAGTGGTTCCTGCCACCTTGATTGTTCTCCACCTACTTGTCCCAGCATTCTTGTCCATTCTCTCCACAT
>RDPX01000020.1:1308201-1324549 GCA_003991215.1 Morbakka virulenta
GGCGCTTCACCTGCCCGAGAGAAAGACTATACCCCGCCAGTCCTCAAACTGGTATTTCATGCTTGAATGAGACCAAGCATGGTCTTCGGGGTTGAAACCAAAGACGATTTATCCACAGTGTAATTGTACCTATCAGTTGAGGTTTGGTTTCATGCCCTGGCAAAATCCTTACGATTTTATCCTCAAATGGGCGATTAAAAATCAAACTTTACTCAACTGTGTTAAAAACTGGGATTTTTAGATAGAATTGGACTTGAATGGCTTACCCTTATTTGTCTTCCTCGTGCGAAAACAAAATTGACTGCTTAACTAATACAAGATTTACTTTCCATCGGCCAATCAACATTTATAGCAACCACTAAAATGAATATCATAAATATAATTTTTCTGTATCTAACCGATTAATGACTGCATTTAATGATTTTACAAACAAAAATAGCTCGATCTGCGTATTGAACTATCCCTAATGTCATGGTTCCACACACATATTTTTCAAATTATTTGACGCGGATGAGGTAAATCACAACAACATGTTCCATGTATAAATGAGAAGTGTTGTGTTTTTGAAAAACTTACAAAAATCTTCTTGGAGGTAACCAAATTCAGGTGAAATTTGAGACTAAGTGCAACGCCGCAGTTTACAGAAAAGGAATTAAACTTTGTGCAATCACCGGTGGAAACCCGTGAGAACAAGTATTGTTTCAGATTTTATTTAAGGCGGTAGGATGCTACTTTTGAAAGTTTAATACACCCTCTTGAGGGAAAGTCAGGATCAAGTGTCAAGACTCAAAGATAACCTCAAATATCTGCTGGAATACTGTGATGATTTAAAATGGTGAGTTGAAAGCTTCTAAGGAAAAAAGAAAACTTGATGAAAAAGATGATCCCACACAGTGAGGATTACAACATAATTTCTCATTCATTGCAGGAACTTCACTGTTATTTTTCAAAATAAAATGAACAGTTATCCTATCTGCGCAACCACCCAGCTATCACAGACCAGGGATTTATACCTATTCTGTGCAGTTAGACACAATAGTGAAGTAATATGAAGTTTAACACCGAGATGAATTACAGCGATTTGAGCTAAGTACACTCTCCCTAAGCTTTCAAACAACATACCAAATACTTGTAACTACGGGTAGGTCCTACTCCACCAGGGAGAAAATTGCCCATTTTCACATTATTTTGGAAATTTAAATATCTTTCTCAGCTTGAGGCAACAAAATGTATGTGTGGTTTCACAGTCGGTGAAAGTGCAAGGTTGAAATTCACACTTGATCGGCTTCATCATTTCCAAACACTTTCTGGGAACTCCAGCAGAGTACTTTGCAATTGAAATTCTTTTTTCGTTTTTCTGAAACGTTACTGTATTTTGAAGCCATCTTTAAGCTCACAGAGCGGACTTCGAGGTGAGATTTTGAAAAGAAGTACCCTTGGGTATAAGGGAGGTTCAGGGGTATCCAAGGTAAATGTTAGCCACTTTGTGGATTGAAAATGAAACGGAAAATGGTATAACTTGTCATCAATGAACAGGTTCTGGAGTCAAGTTTGGGGTCCAATAAAGAAACAACACAAAATTATCACGAAATGCAAGAAAGTAGTGCTAGATTTGCTTTAACTTGAATATGACAAAAAGGGCAGCCAGGATAAGTAAATTGAGCTTGGTGGTAAAAAAACCCGTAAATCCCCCCGGTTATGAACACATCAGCTAGTTTAAGACAAAATAAAATTAGGGTTTCTATTAATTTATTTTAAGCATTGAAAGGAGAATAGATGGTGGGGACATTTAATAAATTTTGGGTCACTTTTGGTTGGAATCCTTACAAAGTTATCTCAGATATTCTTTCAAAGAAATTTGATAAGGTTGTTGAATGCAATGTACTTGCCGTGGAAAAATTAAATTAAAGCTGGAAAACATGATTTCTCAATCGCTTGGATACACAGAAAAAAGATAACAGAAGGATGAAAGAAGGATATTACCATTCTTTTCAGGATGACATGTCATTTTCAGCGGACCTTCGCATGGGAGCAATGAAATTGAACTTTTTTTTTAAGCGTGCCAACTTTCACGCCTTTTGTCAGGGAATCTCATTTTACCCCGGGTCCCCTGAACTGGTAGAACAGCTTGATTTGATCTGTATTTCCTCCCTGAAAAAGAATCCGACATCATTTTTGTTGTGGTGGAAGATTGTAGTTGTTATCACCAATATGGCAGGAGCTCAAGCCGAAGAAAAAAAGCATTTTTTAGTAGGAATATGCATTGATGATAGCGAAAACAGCAAAAAAGCCTTTGAATGTGAGTACATTTTTTCAGAACCACCAATACTTTAACCCAAATATTCGTTTACACTCAAAGTTCAGAATAGTTTTGTGGTTTCTTGACCCGTATTTCAATCTTTTCAATGTCAGTTGCCCTGTAATCAGTACAAGCTAAGATTAAGTTAAGTGTTAAGTAAGAAACCGGAATGGCCCATGGATTTTTCTGCACAGCAAATCACTCGCTTGTGAACAAAGTGCATGGGTCACATGTCTTCAATCCTCTTGGTTTTGGGATGACAAAAGCTGTCCACTATCTTCCTGACAGGATGGGAAAGTTGCTAATGAATCCAATATTTTTACTTTACAATATTATATTATATCAGTTTGGCAAATCGCATGTCATAATGAGTTGTTAATCATTTTGTATGATAGACGCTCCCAACACCATTGGCCTGGTCATACAGTTGATTAAAATATGACGAGTTGTGTGGTAATTTTACTTCAAAGATGTATATTTTACTGAGTTGTCTGCAAATCCTAAAAAGCAGAAATATGATGTTAATAGGTCAGCACTTTTTACAAACACGCTATCCTTGGAAAATTCTGAAGCGATAGCGAAAAGATTATTTGACTTATAAACTTTGCATGCATGGGCCATTGCGTTCGTGAAAACAAATCGAGTTGACCACAAACTTAGTCATTTAAGAATTAAGAAATTTAGTACTGCGTGACAACCAGGAGTTTATAAAATGTATCACTTCCACCTTGCATCGGCATTTTTTTAGATGAAAAATTGTTCCGAGCAAAATTTTACTTGCACCTCCTGAAAAACGTGTCCAAATTCAGTCGTTATTTTGGCATACAAAAATGACGACCAGCGGGGGACTCACTGTTGTTGCACACAGTTAAACTCAGGCTTCAAAGAAGTTACACATTTTTTCACATTATTTTTAAGGGAGAGTTGGTTAATAACAGGTTAGCTCTGCAAGATTGTGACCTTGAAGCTTGGATAAAGATTAAGGTTTACAGCCATGCGTTTTGCCCCACATGGAACCTGTTACACAATTATGCGAATTACAATTTTGGGGTTGATTAACGCCATTTTTGACATGTACATTTTAGGATTATACAGTCAAAATGATGACCATGGTTTTCAGGTCAGGCTAGTTATGTAAGTTGTCTTCCAGCAAACCGTTTCATAAAATCATTTTCTGTCCAATAAAGTGTTTCATTGGTTGTTATCAACAGTTTGGCTCGACAGACTGATTGCAAGCTTGCTTTGAAAATTACGATGCATCGCTGTCAACTTTTGATTGTTGTTTTCATATTAGGTTATGTTTAGAAGCATTCATTATATATGACGTGATGAAATAAACTGTTTTTCTCAAATTTAATAACAACAGCAGGATTTTTCTTTCATTTCGGCTGTAATGGGTGTGTTAGATTGAGGGTTGCATTTAGAATTCACCTCCAATGTTTTGCCGTCGGTCCATATGGTTGCAAATTTTTGTGAAATTTTCTGAATTTGATTATTTATACGTGGAAGTTGACAGGCTAATTTGGCTATGTGAATTTTCAATCTGGTTAAGCCAGTATAGTTTATATTTTTTCTGGAGGTAGATAAACGGGTCCTTTTAGTGCAGCCCGATAAGCGTTTTAACGGTATTTAATTTGTGTTGAACAGCAGTTGGACTCTCTGGGTCGATTGCAATCTTGCTTTTCAAATCTAAATTGCATCGCATACAATCCTGATTATTGTTTTCAATAACGTGTTTTGTTTAAAATTGTTTTTCACAATCTTTGTTTATAAATGAATTGGGTTGTGTTTTCTGAAATGGTTGAATAATGGGATCGTTCCTTTCAATAATAGGGTATCTTGAAAAAGGCCACAAGGAAGGAAATAAATTGGCTATCATACATATACATGTTCCACCACCACTACCTGCTGTACCAATGTATCGTAAGTGTGATTCTCTGTTATTGATTTGGTTCCGTAATAGTACAGTTTAATATGGAAAGAAGGTATAGAAAAGTTGTGTACATAACAAGAGCTTACGAAAAAGACAGGCGAGGTCTACCTTTGCGTTTGCAGGACCATTAATACTAAATATTAAGACAACACTAAGATCTACATACATATTTTTGTATGTGGACAGAAATGTAGTCTGATAAATAAGGATATAGGGACTAAATTGCCCCCTCCCTCCTGGTTGGCATATTTTTGTTATTGTTTGATGGTGGCGACAGCCTGAAGCTTGTCCATGAAAACGTTTTAAAGGTTATGACAAAAAGAAAATTTAGCAGTTTTAAAACATGTAAATTTTAGATTTGACAATGAGCTAAACTCCACCAAGTGATGGGCTTGACACAAAACACAACATAGTGTGTTTTTGAAAAGTACCCAAGATCATTTTGCATCAAAGTTAGGGGCAAACTGACATTTTTGCAAGAATGCAGGAATATGGGGTTAATCATAAAGCAGGCAAGACCTGTTCAAATGAAACACTGTTTTCCCTATTAAACCAGTGCAGCTGCATGAAGAGTGTAAACTTAAACAATATAAGCCTAATCTTAACATCTTTACCACCAAAATATATGTGATTGCAAACCCTATAATAAAAGGAACTGTTGCAAAATTTAACAAAATGAACTGGGATAAAGTACACACTGCAATACTTGTGGTGTATGCTACTCTCACATCTTTGCCCCCATTTTAATATCTGGGTTAGTGATATATTTAGTCTGTGGCAAAGATTAAAATAGTAAACATCTGACTGAGTTAGACCTTTTTTAAAATTCTAAGCAGGAAGGAGTCATTCATTTCTCCTTGGTGCATTCAGTAAAGAATATTCTAACCAAAAAGTGTTAAGAATTCTATGGCAAGAGAATTTGTTTTTCAACAAGGAATTATGGGTTAATAAGCTTTTGAATCAGGATTGTCACCACACTAGTCGAGTATTTTTGGATCTGAGTATAGAGACAAATACCCCACAACAGTGTTGAAAGTCACTAGAGAAGTCAATTACGGAGTTATAAGGATCTTGCTTGTGTTGTATGTTATGTTCTTTCTCTGTCGGGTTTTTAAGCCATCACATCAGTGTTTAGAGCCTGTGCTTGCCATTATGCTTTATTTGTTTTGCATTATTTTTACCAGGATCTATGGTGACTTGTTAGTTAATACATGTTGTAGACAAATAGTATGTTGCTTTTCCCAAATATATAGTTTTACTACCAAGAAGAAATTTTATAATCTTGCAACTATTTAAGTGAACAGACTACTGTTCATGATGCAAGAAATGTGAGGAACCAAAACTACATCATTTTTGTATTTAGTTAGCTTCAAATGGAAAACAGGCACTGTAGACAAATCAGTTGCCAAATATATGACTGAAAGTTAAATACTCTGCTTTGATGTTTACCCAGGGAAATAGCACTTGCACTGTATAATATCTGATTACATATTTTATGCAGTGTTATTGTCATATTTGGGTTGGTTGACAGTTGTGTTATTAAATTGGCTCTGACAGAATTGTGAAACTGATCTGAATTGTTGCCCACTTTTAAGCCACTTTTGCTTAACAAAAATATTGCCTTCTTTTGTCATTTCAATCTGCAGAAATCAGTTTGGTACATGTTGCCCCAAATTGACTAGTTGTTTTCTTATCCTTTCATGCAGGAAGGATCCAAAAGTGCTCTTTGGGATCATTCAAAATGTACATAATGTTTTGGGGTGTGGGTCAATTGATTCCATTTGTAACATTGAAAAAAATGTATTCACAGGATGGCAAATCTTAAATCCTGATTGTGCTAACCATTGTTAACTCATGGTCATATACTTGAAATATCAGGTCACATTGCCTGTTCATGATTTTTATTGTAGCTCCTAAACATAACCTGTTCCCCATTGGCAATATAAAAGTTTTAAAAAGCATAGAACTTACTAATTATTCAGTCACCTATTCAGTGACAGCATCATCAGTGACTGGGTGTATTGATATAAAAATTTTGTACTTCTAACACTGATTATAATGTAAACAGTGGATAATCTACAGTAATTGTCAGTATTTTTATTTCATTTTAAACTACATGTCTTGAAGTTTACTAGATTTACAACATTTAAATACACAGCATTATAAATACTACATTAAAAATATTTTTTAAAGTCTACTCAACTTTTTATTTCTGTAATAGAGATTTAACATCTGAAACAGTAGGCATAAGGCATTCAAAGGATCAGGAGCAACAATAACAACAACAATATACTTAATACACAAATTTTAAAAGATTCAAAGATGTAGGCACAAAGTGTGAAAAATTTTAACACTATTTAGTATAGTAACTGATGATTAATTTTATGGCAGAATATACTATGAGGGGCTATTTAAAAAGGAATTTGTTAATAATAAGTGTTTATCACAGGTAACATTGTGGTTGTAGATTTTTTTAGTCGCAAGCATTCTTAGGCCTGGTATTTTGTTTTGCTTATCTTTTTGGCCCTGGCTGATACTATTTTGGTTATCTCATTTTCTTACCTTACACATTTGTGACCAGCAGCAGCTGGCGCAGTAGTCATTAGTGATGAGTGGGCTAGAAATCTACAGACCAGTGTTGATCATAGCCGAGATGTTATTCAGGCCTACAAGCGAAGAATTTTAGATGCAAAGGTATCTTAAAAATATGTTCTTTTTTGCATTTGATGTAGCTCTTTTTGTTGTGCCATTCCTTACATCCTTTCCATATTTACATCATTCCAACAAAGGAATCATAGAAGTATTGCATATACATTAAAGAAAGGTACATTGATGGTGATGTGTATTATACTGAGGCTCTCCAAAGTTAGTGTTAATAGGAATAAAACCTTGTTTAGGGTGGGGTGATCATCAGATTCCTGTATATGTAATACTTGTGTGAGTCCTGTTATTTTGAAGCATCTCAAGGGTGTAGATTTTAGCAAGTTTCTTTTTTTTTATTTGTATTAATTTTTTACTTTGTGTGCATCTTAACTAGCTGGGGTACCTATGGTAGATGTTGAATGGAGCAACCAGATTGAAGATTCCATTGAACACAGCAGAAGACTCTGCAGAAGTGCCGGGGCAACTTGCAAGGAGCGCAAGGTATCAAGCATTTGACACATCTAAACTTGATTGTAAAATGCTTGAGCCATTCTTTCTGACTCAATTATGCATAGTTCTACTGTATACCTGTCATAAAAAATTCAAATATTTATGTTTTGAAGTGTTACATTTTCTGCCCCTTCCTCTTTTCCTGGTATAGATGCCCAATCTCAATCAACAAGTTTTACAATGGAAGAAACGTTTTTGAAATGGCCATGTTTGAGTGTCACAGTCGACTTTGTCTTGAAGCAATATGCTTTTTGGTGAACTCATCCATTTTCATCTCCACAAAGTGTGTGGATGCATGGTTATTTATGATAAGTTTTGTAATTATTTAGGTCAAAAATACTTTTGGGGAGGACATAACACTCCCAGCTTTCAGTTTGTACCATGGGTACAGTGAATCATAAATCAGATCTTATTTTGGACCTTGTTTTTAGTAAGTGGTAATTGAACATACATTATTTTGTTTTGTTCATCATGAACATTTCTTCCAATCATGAAGAACATGTGCTAAACATTGTACTAGTACATTATGACATTACACCCCTTCTCAGCTTACACATAGTCTTACAGTGATATGGACAAATTTTTTAATCAATTACTTGCCAGCTGTGAAAAGGCTGTAAAATGTGCAAGGTGCTTTAATTCAAGAAGTTTTCAGACAAAGTCAGAAAAATTTGAAGTTTAATGCAGTTGATGCTCCTCCCTTTATTCAAACAAAAATTGATATGCTACACTTTACAAATTGGTTTGTAGGAGGGTGCCCCTCCTTAAGTCAAAATCAGTTCAACAAAAACCCAAGGTAATGGTCACAGTTTCCCCATGTAAGTTGTATGTTACACCCAAAAACTTTGTTAGCAATAATAAATTGTGAAGAGTAGACATTAATTTAGCTGGGCAGAATGTTGCAAAGAGATATCTTCCTGGATGCAGATCGAAAAACCATTTGTAGCCATGTTAAAGCTGTGAAAAATAGTTTAGGTGGATCATTTTGTCAGCCAGTATGAGTGAATATTGAAATTTAATCTAACTGCACTTTTCTGTTCTTCTAAAACATGCTAAGAACATCAATGGAACAATTTTTGTCATTAACCATTTTCATTCAAATGTTTACAAGATGCACACTCAACGTTTAGTGCTAAAACAAACTAGATAAAATAGATCCCCATTCCTAGACTCTGCACGCAAGCATCTATTTAACAATTATTTGGGTGAGGCATTAAAATGCATCTGGTTGTGGAGTTTCGACTTGGGAGAATGAGGGTACTCTTTAGCACAACTACCCTTAGGCAAGGTGTATCACCTGTTAGCCCCAGGTAGGTGGAGGTCATTAGCCTTCTTTGGCAGTCCACCTAGGAGAAGGAACTAGGAGAAGGAACTAGGAGAAGGAAAACTCTGATTTAAACCCCAATCATCTTTTCAGCAATTCAGGCCTGGCTGGTTAATTACTAATGAGTTGCTTCTGATAATTTGGCATGGTGTCATGATTTCTCATAGAAAATACTAATGTTTTACCTCTTGGCAGTAAGTATAAAGCAGCCTATGACTTTGTGAAAGAATCTCCTTGTGTATGTTGGAGATCTTTTGTTACAGCTCCGCAAGCCATTAGAACCATGATGATTTTTAGGTCAAAGAGATCAGTGACCCTGGATTTATCAAAGCTCAGCAGCCATTGGAGTTGGTTGGCCCAGTCAACCATGAAATGCAACAAAATGAGACAAACAACCAAAATTTTGTTGACAGGATCCTTGGTCAACTTTAGCATGTTGCCCCTGGAATGGGAACTATTAACAATGGCAGACACCGGTCATAAGGTTCTGACTCGTCATTTAGTGACCACGACCACCGCATCTGCAAAATATATACGATCTCAGTTATCCGAGATTGGCATGTGGAATAGTCGCACACTATTTCAACCAGAAAAATTGGACAATGTTATTCTAAAGATGGACCGGCGTGCATGCATTGCTTAACCTTATGCGAAGTCAGGTGCCCAAGAGCAGTCGAGTTCTGTAAGGAATAGAAACTTAGGTGCAATGCATCAACATGGCATCGGTTTGATTCTCAACAACGACTTTAGTAATTTAGTCCTCCCTTTCTGGCCGAATCAGAAAGGATTTTGCTTGTGTGACTAAAAGATACCCCTTTCAACCACAGCTTCATTGTTACCTGTGCACTAGCGTTGGAGGCAGACGATCAAACACTGTTTAACTTTTACCGAGGCCTAGAAGAAGTCTACTCAATTTGTAGTTCAAACGAAACTTTCTATCGTTATGGATGACTAAAATGCAAAAGTTGGATCAGAAAGAGAAAGGAAGATTGCTGGACCTCGTGGATTGGGGGAGGGGGAGGATAGAAGAGAGAAGTTCATAGGCTGGTGCCGAGAAATTGACATGACAATCACGAACATCAATTCAATTGAGACCATACACATGGTTTGAAGTTCACCCTAGATAAGGTACACATAGAAGAGCTCTGGTGATCAAACCAGGAACCAGATTGACTTTATCATTATCAACCGAAAATTCAGGCATGCAGTAAAGTCTTCAAAGGCCTACCAGGGTGTAGATGCAAACGCAGATTACAATCTAGTCATTATGCCGTTTCAACTATCATAAAAAAGGGATCCAAAAACCCAAATCTACAGCCAAACCTTATTCAAACTCCTTCAAAACTGCAAGTGAAACGAAAAAAATTAAAGACAACAGCCCACAGTGCTGGAAAACATCATAGCTTTACAACGACCATTAGGCAAGCTACCGAACAACATGTCCCAGAAGTGGAAACAAAGTCGTCTTCCTGGATCACACAGGATAAGAAAGATCTGATGGAAAAAAGAAGGCTTGTCAAAGAGAATCAAGTGGGACATCAGCTAATATACAGACAAATTAGAAACAAGTGTACGAAAGCCAAGGAAGAATGGTTAAAAGGTTAATGTCAAGAGGAAGAACGTCTCACCATAAACCCCAAAGAAATGTTCAAATGGATAAAAAAAAACAACAAACCCGCTCTACCATCATAATGCATCAAATCAGCCGGTGCCAAAGTTCTCCACGACCCCAAGGATTCGGCCAGTCGGTGGAAGGAGTATCTCCTGGAACTTTTTGACGATCATGAAGATCAAGGAATTATAATCCTAGAAACTTCAATAACCGGTCCCGGAATACTGAAAGATGAAGTTGGTTGGGCACTGAAAAATGTAAGGAGCAGAAAGGCAGCTGGACCAGGGAATATACCAGTAGAGATGTTTCTTGCGCTGGATAAAGAAAGTGTTAAACTTCTATGAACGATTATCGATAAGATCTACGAAACTGGGATACTTCCTGAGGATATGCTTAGGTCAATCTTCTTAATCTCGCCAAAAATCACTGGAAAGTTTGACTGTAACAACAATCGAACTGCATACCATGCATTTGAAATCTGACGAAAATAGCTCTTCAGAGAGTACGGTGTAAACTGAAATTTCAAGCATAGGTATGATTTCATGTAAGACAGAGGCACACAAAACGTAAATTTCAACTGTAAAATGCTCTCTCAAAGGGTGATTGAACACCACTAGGACCTATACCCGGTATTCATTTGTTACAGGACATCGAGAAGGATGATAAAGAACTTGGATTCATTAGAAACCTTTATACCAAGCAAAAAGCGGATTCATTAGAAACCTTTATACCAAGCAAAAAGCGGCCTTTTTCCCCTGTGACAAGACTGAATTGGTCCCGTTCCGATAAGAACTAAGGCAATAATGTGGTATGTCACCAGAATTTTTAGCCTCTTTAGCAAAATCATCCTCGGGGACCTTGATGATATTTCTGCAGGTTTACTTTGAATAGCTACCAGACAAATAACATTCGTTATGCTGACGACACAATCTTTATCACCACGCCCAAGGAGGGCACCCAAAATGATGTTGATTAAGAGTGGTATTTTTACCCCTGCAAGGAGTCCGCGATACGCAAGAAGTCTCTTTTTGCAGATGTGCTTATATAAGTCAGATTACAATTATACAAGCATTTTGGAAAATTTTTATAAGCAGCCTGTCGTTTCTATAATCATAAAATTTTGTAACGTGTACGTACTTCTTAGTATATCACTTTCCACATTTGTTAATTTGCAGTTAAAACTGGGGTCAAATTGAATTTTTTTTACCCTAAGAAGCACACCTGTTTTTATTTGAAATGGCTATTGCATGTACTGCATGTAACAGGGGTCCCTTTTATGATACATGTTGTGTATTTTTGCAGTGCATCTTAGCTTTGTTTTAATGTTCCTTCTCTTCCTTTACGACACCCCTTCTTTTTATTTATGGCATCTTTTTTTATTTGTACAGATACCTTATGTGATATTCGCCGAGACTGACCAAGGGAGTCCAGGAGAGTTCATTTGCAAAATCAGCGAGGAAAACAAAATCCAGATGATAATTATCGGTAGTAGAGGTCTTAGTACATTACGCCGCACTTTCCTGGGAAGCGTCAGTGATTACGTTGTGCACCATGCAAAATGCCCTGTCACAGTTGTGCCTGTTGAAACAAAATAGCTGTGTAGTGTATTGCAAGATTACTTAGAATATTCAGACGTGTGGGTTTCTTTTACAGTGGCAGCATCGGGGAGGGCCTTTTTTTCAATATTAGAATAATCTGTAACTTTTGTTATAAATTGTTGATACGAAACATGTGATCTAATGTGCGTGAGTAGTGTATCTTTCATCACATCTTTATGCAGCAACAACTTTGCGTCACCCTTAATGTTTAATTGTTCAGGAAAGTTTGTTTGTATGCTTTTGTCGCAGGATTCGTTTGCTTCCATAATTCCTACATTAACTTTCTTACGGGTCGCAACATTTTTGTTTCTTTTGGTAATATTTAATGGGTGCATTTTTCCGAGTCTTGTCGCCTGTTTCATATTTTGTGGGTTAATTGGAAATAAAATAGTTGTAGTTAACTCCAAGTGTGGACGACGTCATTAGCTGTTCTCCTCTTCCATTTACGCATTATTAAAGCAATATTTTAAGGTACTTCGCAATTTTTGTAATTTTTTACTACAACAGGTAGGCACGTACAATAGGGTGGGTTGTCTGCATGTTATATGCAAGGTAAAGTGTATTGAATACAACCGTTTTTTGCTACTGATGAGGAGATGGATTTGCAGGGGGATTATCGCGTGTGATGGGTTAAAAGTTCTAGCTTTTGTTATCAGACACGAAGACGGGACGTTGGTCATTGAAAGATTTTTTAAACATATCGGTTTTTAATCAAACGAATGTAGACAAAAAACCCTAAATACAAAAGGGTTCTTTTATTTGCAAAGGGGTACTTGACGGAGTACTTGCTGCCTTGCTCTCTTCCTAGGGGAAAAAAATTCAGAATTCCTTCTTGCAAACCATGTTGATTTCCGTATTTAGTTTTGTATTCAAAGACAACGTCAACTATTTAAACGCGTGACACGATCTTAAACCGCTGTACAAAATTTTATGCTATCACCTTTCCTTCTCTACCAGCTGGCACTCCACCTTGAGACTTGGAATACGGGGCTTTTCAGGTCATCAAAATCGACTATTCAATCGACTCCACTGACAATGGAACAAAAGACACCAAAGAGGGTAGGTTTTTATGCACCTGTACAGTTGTAGCAATACTCGTGCAGCCTGCGTAGAGTTACCACAAAAAACTCAATTATTTCCTTCTCAGCAGAAAGCACTGTATAGCCAGACGAAGGAGAATACAACAGTCTATTCAAACAACCATAAAACTTTTTTGGGTCGTCCTGAATGGGTGTAAGAGGCTCATTGAAAGGGAAGGTGCTTTTCTTGTGGATCAACAAACCAGGTAGCAGTTTAATCTGACCCTGTGGTAGGAAAAACAAAGAGAAGTATCGGTTTGGGGAAGCAGCCCTTGTACAAAGTAATATTTTTTACCATTTCCGCGGTTGTCTCCATTTGACACCTGAAAATAAATCTTTATGGGTGACATCCGTGTAAGATCCTCTGAGGGCACAATAAAAGTGGCATACTCCCTCGATCAGCGCCTTGCTAGAGAAATTGCTTCATAAATTCCAACACGACAGTGAGGGTATTTCGAATTGCAGCCTTCCTTAAAATCGCTATTCGATTGGATAGCATTTCTTTATCCCTTTCCGAAGGCAAGGAAATTAAACGGGGGGGGGGGGGGGGGGGGGAGGAAAAAATAGAAATTAAATAGAAACTGGTATTCATACTTTTGGGGTAAAGATTTGATATTTGATCACAGATTAATATACCTGCCTTTTTGAATTCATCCTTATAAGTACCGTGTAGAACACTTAACCATAAATTTCTTAGCAATGAAACAAAGAAAGCATAAAGATTACTTGTCTCCAATTTTCTTTTAGTGTAGTGTCAAAATTTCATGGCCAACGAAGTGCAACAAAATGAGATTTGGGGAATAACCTGGTCTTTGGTAACACCTGTTGTTACCAAAGACCAGGTTCGTTACTGAACATTGCTTTTAATGTTTCGATAAAATTTTCCAGTTCCACATACTGTTGTTTCTGTCTTTCTGTAGTTTTCCTTACAGCTTTACAAAAAGGGGTCCTATCCAGGTTAAAATACACACTCTTTTTGGGGGGGGGGTGCATTTAAGCAGTTATTACACAACTACAATTGATCGTCGATATTTCTAACGAACAAACTGTTTTCATGTCTTTTCTGTAATTTATGATTTAATAGTTTTGGGGATGAAGATGAAACTAATGGTAGCCAGATTATAGATACGCTTGTGGGAATGAACATTGGTCTCGAATATACAGATTATCCTACCCTTCTTGTTTCAATCAATTGTCCTCATCCACTCTTCAACCAGTTATTTATTACTAACCGATCTTTTTTTCTGTGCTCGATATCGACTAGGAGATAGTTCAAAATGTCTGAAAATAACTATGTGCTATCAGATGTGTCGTTTTAACCAAGGCTAATTTCTGCACCAAAAGCCATTCGACCAAAATATCTATTTTACAAGTGACCAGCGCAAACTAGCTAGTCTGGCCTCGTTCTTCAACTACGTAAAAAATTTAAGGGCGGTTTTGGGATTTTCAAAAATAGTAATAGTATTGATATTTTGAAAAAGTTGAACAGATATTCTTGGCTTCTGCACCTTTGTGCAAAGAAACATGTAAAAATATGTAACCTATTTAGCAAAAATGTAAATTGAGAGTAACAATTTTTCCAAAGCTCAGTTATTTTCTTTTTGTTCTCAATCTTAGTTTAGTCAATACTGCCGGGTAAAATTACAAACTGCATACAATAGCAAGGACTTGGTTCTGGAGTTCCAAACTTTAAAATTTGTGGCAATACCTCGATTGCAATTTCTTCAAGGTTAGCTTCGACTTGGAGCTGCAGTACCTGCTAAAGTCCTGTCTGTGGGTCAACTAGGCCTTTCCAACCTGTCATAAGACAGCACGTGAAGCCTTGAACTGAATTGGAATAAGTTATCAAATGTTCATGTGAATAGTCTCGAAGTGATATGCAACAAGCGATCAGAGAAAATCGGGGTCAAATGTTTTATTTTTAGTTAACAAACCTTTTGTATTACTGATTGATGATTTCTAACCCACATCTGGTAGTCTTGCTTTTCTAATTAATATTACTTAAAAGTGAAATTGAGAATACTATAAAAGAACTGAAATTTAGAAAAAGCCTGGGATTGCACAACGTATACTCGGAATACATCAAGGTCGGAGGTGAACCATTTGTAAAGGCCTTACGCTATCTATTCCTACAAATTTAATTAACAGGTATTGTAACACAGAAGTTGAAGGATGGTCTGCTCGCGGTAATGTCCAAGAAAAACAGCAGACTTCAATGGGTAAATTACCATCCAATCAGGTTAGCCACATCTATGAAGCTATAATTACTGCCAATGTCTCTAGAATCAAGAAAGATTTGTACGCTTCACTTCCTGAGTTACAGACAAAATACAGCTAGTATGTGGAGCCAATGAACAGATTCTAATCATCATCATCATCATCATCATTCGGTTTAATGTCCGTTTTACATGCTAGCATTCTAATGCTTTTCAAATAATAAAAAAACCGATCGAATTCAACAATCTTCTTTAAATAACCTTACAGATTTTACCAAGGCATTCGAAAGCTTTAGACTTGACTCCCTATAAATATTTTTCGAAAATACCACCAGATATAAGAAATATTTGACACTTATAATCAAGACATGAAGATTCAGCTGCATCAAGCAAAACAGATACAGTGAAACCTGCCTATAGCGGACATGTTTTATAGCGGACACCTCTATACAGCGGACATTTTTTTAGGAACCGAATGAAATGCGGTCAAATCCTTATAAAAAAACCTCTTTATAGCGGACACTTCTGTATAACGGACACTTCTTTACGGTCCCGTTTGAAGGGTCTGCTTGGAAAAAACCTCTATATAGCGGACGGTACAAAAATCAAGAAAACACGACATTCGTTCATTTTTTTTTATTTCAGACATTTTTCAACACTACTCTCTAATTCCTTTTGAAGCAAGTCTATCCTTCTTTTGAGCCACTCTTTAGCCTTTTCCGGTATGTAACCGGGATTTCAAGTCAATATCCACCTCCACGATTTACTCTTTTACCAGTAACTTCTGCTTCCAGGGAACAACGAGGAATTGTTAGAAATTTGGATACCTCTTGAAATAATTTTTGGGATGTGTCCAACGATGGATTTCTCCCCAGTCGAGTTTATTCTAATAATGGCAACAGCATTTTTATCTTCTATGTTAATTGGTTCTCTTACACATTCCAATACCTCTCCCATGAAAGGCTTCCAAATATACATGTAGGCATGATAACCTCTAGCAAAATATTCATGCTCCATCTTTGCCAATTCTTTATCTACAATCAGTGGGATAGGTATGCTGTACATTTTTTCAGTGATCATTAATTCCATTTTAAAGATGAAATGAAATGATGTAGCAAGTAGTGACCTTATCTA
>RDPX01000020.1:1333691-1356742 GCA_003991215.1 Morbakka virulenta
GGTGCAGTGGAATAAAGGGCAAACTGACAGAAAGTAACCATTTTAGCTGCAAGAGGTGCATAGAAGGAGAGGCAACCTCTCACTTAGACCTATGGAAAGTGCATTTGGAGGGTGAGGAAATTGAAGTTGTCCAGAAGTTTTGGTACCTTGGTGACACCCTTGGAGCTGAGGGAGGAGGTGGTGCAAGTGTAACAACAAGGTTAACAGTGGATGGAGTAAGTTCATGGAGCTGATGCCATTATTAACCAGCAGAGCTCTGCCATTACCTGCCAAAGGTAGAGTCTACCAGGCATGTGTACATAACAATGATGTATGGCAGTGAAACTTGGCCAGTGAAAGCTGAAGATGTCAGCGGCATGGAGCGGAATGACATGAGAATGATAAGATGGATGTGCAACGTAAGTCTAAAGGACAGGCTCAGTTCTAATGAACTCAGAAGGAGATGGAATCTGGACAGTATTGGCAGCTGTTTCCAGAATAGGAGGCTTTGTTGGTTTGGTCATGTGGAGAGAATGGACAAGAATGCTTGTGCAAGTAAATGCAGAACAATCAAGGTGACAGGAACCACTGGCAGAGGAAGACCGAAGAAAACATGGGATGAAGTGATAAGGATGGATCTCAAACAAAAAGGTGTCAGTAGAGACCTGGTGAAGGATAGAATAACTTGAAAGTCAAGTTCAAGAAAGCATCCAACATATGCTAGCGTGTAAAATGGACGTTAAACCAAATATGGTGATGATGATGAGGGTTTTATGAGAGGGCATATACCATCTAGGCCTTGGAAGACTTTGAAATTTTTGCGATAAAAGCAAAAAAACAAGGAACTAATGGAAGAGCCAAGCATTTTACTAAAGTGACAAAAAAGTTAAAATCATTGTATACCAAACTTAAGACTTGAACTTAAAAGACACATGATGAAATAGGTATTCATGGTGGAGAATCAAACCCTGGTCTCTCGTGTTACAGGTGGGGATACTCACCACTATACTGCCGAGCATTTGTACAGTCAAGGAGATTACTATATAGTAAATTATGGGTTTTGGGGGAAGGCCTCCTTCACCTTGAAAATGGAATTGGCCACCCCCTAATGCTCCAGATCATGACTTCCCTGGTCAGCCTTTTATATCTCAGTTCCGCCCCCAGCTAAAGATAGACTCAAACTCCAAATTTCAGCTTCCTGGGTTCAATAGTTTTCTCATAAATTTACTTCAAACAGACAGACAAACAATTTCACTCTTGTATA
Organism: Morbakka virulenta; assembly: GCA_003991215.1. Lineage (NCBI taxonomy): Eukaryota > Metazoa > Cnidaria > Cubozoa > Carybdeida > Carukiidae > Morbakka > Morbakka virulenta. Next base: position 1,334,935 of record RDPX01000020.1, read on the forward strand.
CATATACCAGTAGCAAAGTAGTTATTAGTTATCGACAGTGCTCAATAATGTAAGAATATTAGAGCCATCATATGGTAGACCATAACTATATATATATTGTTAATATGAAGATAGAAAGGAGGTATATATATATTTCTTTTAAGACTTAAAAATGGCAAAAATAAACGAAAATTATTTTTATGGATGTGCCAAAACTAAGCTCTCCTTAACCCTTCATTTTTCCTTTTTCAGTTCACCAGGAGGGAAGACTGTAGCGGTGAAGGACACAGAAATGTGAGTAAAATTTTTACTTAAGTTAAGTTGTATGTGAAAATGTGCTATCAAAACTACATAACGTGTATGCAGGAGGCTTGAAATTTACTTTACCAGTTTTCTTTTCTCCCTCAAACATTAACATTTTCCCCATCCTTATCCTACTTTTCATGTCAAGCCACTTAAACATTGTGTGGCTTGATTACAAACTCACTTGTGACATGGTACTATAGCATGGCTAGCATTATTAATTCCTGCTGACATGCGCTGAATGTGCAAGGGTGTGGTGGAGACTAACTGCTGGAGATGTTCACCAACCACTGTGAAGTAAGATAGACTTATTTGGTTACTTGACCTCAGTTGAACTATAGGGTACAGAGATTGGCAGAGAACAGCCTCATGTTTCTAACCACCTTATCAGAACCATGTATGGTAATCTCAGGAAGAATATGTTAAGTTGAAGTAATTGTGTTCTCCCTGTTTGTTGTCTGGTACTATGTATTAGCCTTATCATTAGAAGTCATGTGATAAAGAGGCAATTGATCATTCCTTTCTGTTCAATTTGATTTTAAGCCCCTGTGAATGAATAACAGGACTTGACACCCACTATAGAAGTCCTGTGGTAATGATCCTGCATTAATGACACAATTTTATGCTTCCTAACAGAAAATTTTTTCACCACTGCCAATTTTGTGATCTGCCAAACACATTTCAGATGCACAATGATAGTATACATTTTTTATTGAAATAAAAAAACTTAACTTGTCATTTAAAGGTAATTAAGTGGCACAAAACAAAATCTTCTTACCTCACCTGAAAGGTCACTGTTAACTGTTTAATTGCTGCCTGTCAATCAAATACAATCATTTTTTTATCTTCAGCTGCATTGAAGCCAGAGCATATGAAGTAATTTATTTACTACACGACAGTCACATTATGTAAACAAACCATAGCCCTTTACTTTCAGTCTTTTTCAGATAAATTATTTAACCTTATGTCTTCTCATATTCACACGTTTTTATTTGAAAAAAAAAGTTACAGCTATGATGATTGGATGCATGTGTCATTGTTAATCAACGTTAGCTGTTCAAAAGAGTAAGACTGGTGAGAATAAGAAGGCAATCTGTGACAAAATTTGGAGGTGATCAATCCTGATGGGTAGGCAATATTTTTTAGAACTCCTGGCCTTTCCAAACAGACAAGGCTGCATTGGCGTTGTAAAAAATGTATTTTCTGTATTGTTATAGCTTTTCTTTGTAACATACTTGTTCATGTTGGCAGTACTGACTCACCAGGGATCATGGTTCTGAGTACCATGTAACAATTATAAAAATCTGAAATGCTAGTTCTCTCTACAAATGTAATAGTATTGGACCATAGACATTTGTCAAGTTGCAATCCTCTTACCTTACTCGTGTGAACCAGCCAGTATATTGGAGACAGTGATGCACAATTTGCCAAAATTATAAATGTTTTAAATAGTCATCTTAAAAATAAGTTATAAAAATGCTTCAACTCTTTAAAACAAAATCTTGATTTGAAAAAGATTTTGTTTTAACCATTTTTAGTTTTTGAAGTGACTGTTACCTAAGGTTAGCAGATACAATAAAATGACAGCCCTGTAAACATGTATGTGATGCTCAGTTAAACAGGCTCGGAATGGACTGATACTGTGCTATTTGGATACTAATTTATTGCAAAGAAAATTTGAGTATCAAAGATTTAGTCAAAGTGAAAGGATTTTGGAAGAGTTTCGTGATCAAAGGAAATGGTCGATTAGGAAGCAAACGCAAAACAAATATTTTTGCAAAATTTGATCAGTTCCCCATGCATTCCCCTTGCAAAAAAAGATTATAAGCTTGATCAATTTGTTTGAAAAGGTTTTTTGTCTCATTTAAAGTTATAAAATGACCATCATCAATTGTACTTATAAGTTAATGCCAAGTTAGTCAAATATGTACAGTTTAATAGGGACTACAAAATAGGAATGGTTCAATATTAGATATCTATCATATACCAGAACTTGGGGATCTTTTTCTTGTTTTAATGTAGTTAAAGCATTCATAACTTTGAACTTTTCTCATGCATATTAGCAAATGCAAGTGGGCGTGTAGCATTGAATATGTAAAGGTTTATTTCAGCTGAGGTGACTTATTAATGGGACAGTATTGTTATTATAGACATTATATTGTCATGTGCCACCTCTTTTCCATTGTAATGAATAGAGTATAGTATTATACGCTGATGTCGCTGATACTTGCTTTGCACGCAAATGTACTACTCAAAATAAATGAGACAGATTGAACTTAACGTGTTTATATTATCAACTTAAAGCACGCAGCCATTTATAATATTCACTGCTTTGTAAGAACCCCCGTATAGCATGAGGTCGTAATTAGAAACAATCAGAGCGCTAGAAATAGTCATGTGATAGATGTAATAAACAAACACCAGTAGTAAAACATTGATACAAATAACACGGATACCACACTATGTTCTTTGTAGCGCCTGCTGAAGCATCCTTTTGACCCAACGATGCATACAGCATTACATTTGGTACATTGAAAGTTCAAGGGTTTTGTGTAAGATTTTGTTTAAGTAAGACTTGCCCTGAAATTGTGTTGGAAAATTTACAATGGATTCTAACAAGAGTCAACCATGACTGTTTTTCCCTCCAGTTTTGCAAACCCCATTCCGAAAGTCGTTATTTCAAAAGCATAGGTGATCTTCGCCTTGTTTTCTTTAAGAGAAATTGATGAGATGCTTTACTGCACTCCCGGGCTGAATCGGTTTAAGAAGAACGCAGATTCTCGGCAAGAGCAAAACAATAGATAGATATACAAAAATTCTCCTTTTCCCTAAAAAGTCTTAATTTAAAGAAAACTCAGCGAAGAGTTTAATTGACATAAATATAAACAAGGTTTGGTACAACATAGTTTGTGAAATCAACAGCATCGATGAAAGATGGTGATCAGAAAGAGAATAGGAAACTGTTGATTATAAAATTACTAGAGAACAGTATGTATCCGCGCAAAAGGAAATGATTTAAAGGCCGAGGAGTAGTACCAAGGAATTAAGTAGTAAGGTTTTTGAAAATGGTTCTATGGTTTTTTCAGTAAAGGGTCGACAGATTTGCCTCAAACGCGAGAGTGAATGGATTAGATTACTTACTTACTGCACGGTTTAACGTCTCTTGTTCCCAGCAGCTGGGGTTGGACGCATTTCTTTGCCGTGTTTTCCACGAATTGCTGCTCTCCATACCGGACGATCCATAGTCAATTCTTCATTTATATTTAAAAGCTCCAAATCAGCTTTCACGTTTTCCAACCATCGTTTCTTTGGACGACCAATGCACTTGCCATCCACTTTAAAAGACAGCATACGTTTCTGCCAACTATCGTCACTCAACCGACTGATGTGGCCGAACCATCTAAGCCTCCCGCGTCTTATTACTTCCAGAGATGTAATGCCGAGGAGAAATCTAAGGTATACCATTGGATATCTGTCTGAGAGTTTAGATGAACAAATCCACCTGACCATATAGTTATCATTTCTAACCAGTCTGTTTAGATCCACAACAGTCATAGGCCAGGTCTCACTCGCATAGAGTAGAACTCCTCTAACACCAGTAACAAACACATGGCCACGTGCCTTCAAGGAAATCCCTTTGTTTGTGAGGATTGGCAGAAGCTCTCGAAATTTAGACCAAGCAGATTTTATTCGAACAGTGATAGCATCAGAACAACCACCAGAGTCTCCAATGACATCACCCAGATAACAGAGTGTTGTAACACATTCAAGGTCCACACCATCAAGTTTGAATATTGGTGCTGCAGACTGAGGGACAGGGTTGGAACATTGAGGACAAACAAAATTTTCGACACGCCTCAAGCTCCCTATGATTTTAGAGCAACCTTTATGGACCCAGCGTTCACCTTGAATGCAAAAGATTGAGTTAGCTTCGACACCCTTCAGACATTCACAACAGTGGTCCTTTCCAGATTTAACACGTTTATTTGTACCAAAGTCACAAACTAAGATTTTTGTCTTCGCCATGTTCACTCGTAGACCTTTGAGCTCCAACTCCTTTTTCCAGGTAGACAACTTTCTTAGCAGTTCATNCAAGATCGACGAAGGAAAAATAAAGCTTTTTTCGTTTTTCAACGTGTTTCTCTTGCAACTGACGGAGGATGAAGATTGCATCCGTAGTGCCCCTACCAGGCATAAAGCCAAATTGCATGTTATCAATTTTTATCTTGGACCTAATAATTTCCTCCTGCGCCCTTTCCAAAGTCTTTTGAACAACTTCAAGTAATTTTAAACCTCGATAGCTCCGACGCTCAAGAGCATCACCTTTTCCTTTGTAGACATTTATGATAAAGGATTGATTCCAATCATCGGGAATCTTATGATCACGAATGATGCAATTGATAAGATTGGTAACAAAAGGAATAATGCAGTCACCAGCTGCTCTCAGCATTTCAACAACAATACCTGAGGGTCCTGCAGCTTTGCCAGATTTCATACGATTAATTGCGGAAACAACAACATCATCAGGTATTCGAATAGGGGGACCTTCAACTGGACGAGTGTCAGAGAGACTAGCCACATCCCAGTCAAACTCAATATTTAGAAGCTTGTCATAATGCTTTTTCCAGGCTACCAGTTTAGCATCATCATAGGCAATGTTGCCATTGTCATCCTTAATACAAGTTTCACCAACAATATCCTGATTTTCACGTTTCAATTTGCGAGCTAATTTGAAGACATGATTAAGCTTGTCTTTTTCATGAAGGTTTTCGAACATCTGATCCGAAGCAGATTTATTGGCAGTATACACAGCAAGTTTTGCTTTACGCTTGGCGACCAGATAAGGCTCTTTGGAACCGTCATTTTCCCACTTTTTCCAAAGTCTTCTTTTTTCTTTTATCGCGAGTTCAACTGTATTGTTCCACCACCAGGTCCCTTTTCTTTTTAGCTTAGATTTTAGTTTAGTTTTTAGTTCAGATTCTACAAGAGTTTTCATTTAGACAGTTGTTTGCTTGAGACTGCATTGAAGGCATACCAAAAACGATAAGAAGTAGTTCTTTTCTCGTAATATTGATTAAAATATATTACCAAGACATACTATGAAAAAATCCCTTACAAAAGATGAACATTCGAAGTTTTTTACAAGACATCGCATTATGAAGTTGATATTGAAATCTTGGTCAGTTTCGTATGTCTGAAACTAACGAGGCTGTTAAGGGATCCCTTCTAGGACATGCCCTTGCGAATTTGTTTATAATAGACTATATGCCAGTTTTTGTTATCTACTTTTCACTGTTAAGTATATTATTTATCTCACAACCGTTTCTTTTCTTAAGCTTTGTGTTTTTTAAGGTAAGGTCTAAACTGTGTGTTTTTAGTATAAGACTTAAGTAATGTTATACCCTGAAGATTATATGATATTCCCTAATCAGTGGCAATTCCGCACGAGCTTGCACGTGTATTTTGTAAAATTTGCATTGAATATGTTTAGCCATTTTGTTTTTCTTTGATTTTCTTTGGCAATACTATTATTCCATTAAAGATGTATATATAGTTACAAATCTATGGTTAGGATGCCCTACAGCAGTAATTCTTGTAAAACGGTGAAAACCACTGTTATATAGAATGAAGTTTTAGTGTGTATTTGTTAAACTAGATGCTATGGATTTATTGGAATCATGTTTGCCATGTTGGATTTCGACAACTTTTGAAATTTGAGTGATAGCATACTTTTGGGCTATTTTCTTTGAAGGAAACGATCAGCAGAAAACACTATCAAAAAGTACTTTCATCAATTGACCTCAGGCTGTGGAAAACAAAACTGTGATAATGAGAATTGCAGATCAAGTGGTCGGGCACAAGATTTAAGTAAAGATGAAGCAGCAGCAATGGCCCTGAAACTGATGTTCAAACGTGCCAAGTTGTGTGATAGTCAAGGTGAGAAGAGTTAAATTTTATTACACAGAAACACATATGTGTTTTCGGGTATTTATATCTATATCTATATCTATCTGTCTATCTATCTATTTATGTTTGTCAAAGTCAAATTATTGCAGGAGTTGTTTTCCCGTTTTTCTAATTTCTGTGACACTGTTGGACTTGTGGACCATACAAAGTCACAAGAAACACAGTATGCAGCACCTGTATGCTAACTTTTTTGGCCACGTCACCATACAGAAATTTATACTGGTAGCGCAGCTTTTGTGAGTTAAACTGATCATTTTGCGTATATGTTATTGTTGTAATTTGTAAAGGAGTTGCAATTGCAGTGGGTTTCATGGTGATTGATCTGCCCTCGCAAGGGTATTGTGAAAGTCAATTCACGATCTTTCCGGCAGCACATAAGACGAGTCCAATGTCTATGTTATTTTTAATGTCTGGTTTCTATAATATCTTAAACCTTTCACGGTTTTGTGTACTCGTTGGGTAGCGTTATTTATGTTAGTCATCATTTTTGCCATCTTTACACAAAGGCTGGACGTTTGTTTTCATCACAATTTCTTAAGGCTTGGTAATAACTTGACGAAAACTTAAAGCTAAGTGCTTAATTTTACCACCATTGTTTACAGCTTGACAGTGACTTCGACCGCACCATCTTCAGAGTCGTTGTTTGTTACCCTGATAGATGATAATTTTGATTCTGATGGTAAAGCCTAAGCAGATAATAGACCTTCATTATACTCGTTCGTACGTGGTTATAGCGTCATTATTTAATGCAATGAAGCTATTCTTTAAAAGCATGATGCCTAATTTTGATATCAGTGAGGCTTGAAAGCAAAATTGAAACCCCTGCCCATCAACGGGCGGAGTCGAATCTTCAGTTGTTTCAGCTGAAGATTGCTTGAGAAAGCATGGAACTCTGGGTATTGAAAAGCTATGCGTTTTTTCATTGACTGCCTTTGTATTGTTCTGTATTGCTGTACCTGTTTGTGTATAGAGCACTCTATTTTGGAAAAAGGTAATCTAGCGGTATAAATCTATATTGCACGATTTTGAAATCGAACAATGTGTCCTGTTGTGTTTGAAACGAAAATGATCGTGTTGAGGATGATAATGGAAGACTGATTAAAGTTAAGACATAAACAAACGTAATGGGAATCAGCTGATAATCAAATTGTGAATTAAACAATAAGACATTTCTCTCGAATGATTTTTGTATTTTTTGAATAAAGTGTATCGTGCAAAATTCGTGATTATCATTAACATAATTTGTGAAACCATTGTTTGTAATTTAGATATAGAATAAAAGTTTTAGTAGTAAGTTTTAGTTAGTCTTTTGGACAACGTTACTAGAAGTCGCAAGGTGATATATACAGTGAAGTCGTCTACTTTCAATCCATACCACATCTCTTCGTAGATATTTTTTGTGGTTCATCATCGGAACCAAAGCAAGGCACATATAAGCAACAGATCGAAACTCCTGCTAGATTTCTTGCAGTCACTGTGCATTTAACTCCGTTGGTTTTATCCCTGAACAAAAGTTGTAGAAACATGGTCAGGTTCAGAAAATGATGTTTATTACCACATTTTTAGCTACATTTATGAACCCACGCTTAAGTGTATACACACATAGAACACAAACTCTTTTATTTGTAGAAGGCGACCTGCCAGATGCAGAAAAATTACACACCGTGGACTCAGGCTAAGTTTTAGATATGTCGTGCTAATTTTTCCCTCTCAATAATTCTACACTATGTGAATGCATTCTTTGGCCAATAACATATTTAGCCCCTGTTGCCGTTGTTCATACGATATTGCTATGGCAAATGTTGTTTACTTTCTCCTCAATTATACCAAAGTTGTCTTTCTTTCTGCAGAAGATCTGTTTGACGAGACAGTGGCACAGGACATGAATAAGGAACCAAAAAAAGTAGAAGTGGTATTCACCGTGCAAAAAGCTCAGGAACTCATTGATGATTGTAACTCCAATAATGACTTCACTCCTTTGGTTCGCATGATCTTTCGTGTGTTCTCATCACCAGAGTTACTTAATAAAAGCTTCTTAATGACAGAGATACCAACCCCCGAAAGCCCCGAAGCTGTAATTCCTGTAGACATTAAGGGAGTTGAGAAATTCTATGAGGCAGTTTCTTCTTTAGAGCAGCAAGCAGTCGAGAATGCTCTCATGAATGCAATGACATCGCTAGGTACGCATATTGAAATCGATCTGAAGAGAAACTATAATTTTGACCCAGATAAATCATATTTACACCAGTTTATTATTTTGCTCCTAAATCCAAGTTTGTCAAGTCCCGAATTCCTAGAGACCGCACTGCCTAATTTATTGAAGTCTCTAAACCTTCTGCCAATAACGCTTAAAGTAGAACTTGTTCGTTATTGGGCAAGGTACCCCAAAGAAAAGCTAAAAGGACTTGTAGACATGATGCACCAACTAATTACTGTAAGAATTCTAATGATGATTAGCTCTTTAACTGGAAGTCCAGTTCATGATGATGAAAAAATTACAGCAGCTACCAAATCGATGAAACTCCTCTATTATGCTAGTGTTCTGGGTGGAAAATTCGAGAAGATTGTAATTTCTGGAGTGTCTCCAGGAACTACACGTCGGAAACAAGAAAGTGATCAGCCGACCGATGTTTTGTTGGAAGCACTTGAAATCGATATGGACTGCTGCAGTGAACCTCTTATTGGAAATCAAGATTTTGTCAACGATTTACTAAATGAAAAAATTGAAATGGACCGAGATTTCACCAATTATAAGCACGGAGAACCAAAATTTTCGTTTCTAAATTACCCTTTCATTCTGAACACACATACTAAAAGTTTAGGTTTGTTTTATGATAATCGTGTGCAAATGTACAGTCAAAGGAGAATACAAGCAATTTATAGTTTAATAGAAGGTCAACCAGCATCACCGTATTTACGTTTACGTGTTAGGCGGGACCATATAATAGAGGATGCGCTTTTCAAGGTAAGTGTAATTGTTACCATTGACTGTGGCAGATTTTTAGGTAACGTTGCTTTTGCGTGTACTTAATTAAACGAAAGGCATAGTATTTACAGTATTACATACCAGTAGACTTTATATATATATGCATTTATATATATATATATATATATATATGTGTGTGTGTGTGTGTGTGTTTGTTTATCCATTTGATAGAGCGCTCAATACAATTGTAGAGCATATATAAGTATCAATCAAACAAGATATTACACTTATTTAGGAACTTAGATTTTGTAGTATGTAGATAGCACGCTTATATCATATATTTTATTCGTTTCTTTGATATGTTATGTATAACCGACCGTCCATAACAATTTTTTGAAGTCAACATATTACTAAATCAATCCCTGAAACGGTATCACATCCCACTTTTCGAGTTATTTTTTAGACTTAACAGACGTCGGATATCTGTTCAACTACTATGATAAGACTCCCATTGCAGGGAAAAAAATTTTTTTAACTTAACCATCTAAGTTAAAGGTCGTAATATCTCAGGTCATGTTTTTGGTACAATACACTGGCATAGTAATTGTTTTTATTGCTCATACGGGGTTGTAAAACAAAGAACTTACCTAAACACAGTGTGTTTCTCTTGATATCTTCTAATTTGCCATAATTTTTTAGTCTCTTTGTTGAGGTCGCACAAAGTAAAGGGGTTTTTGGCGGTCAAAGTACATCCAAAAATAGTGTGGGTGGCTAGTATAAATTGTTTAAGACTGAGTATTTTCTTATTATCTCAATTTTATCTTTTCTCATTAAAGTTCTTATGATTATTATTGATAAAGTATTATTAAATAATTATATTTTTTATTGTGATTAAAAATTAAATTAAACTTTAAAAAATTAATAATTTATTAAGTAATTAATATAATTATCATTCGTTAATATTAATGTAGGGTGATTTAATGAGCTAAGTAGAACCAGTCATTCAAGAAAAGTGATCTATGAAAAAAATCTGGGCGCTTAGTGATAAAGTTACTTACCCTATTACTACCGCCCCCTACCACCACCATTACTGCTGCTACCAACATTACTACTCCTCGGTCATTACATATGGAATAATTCGCATAATTGTCTTTTTTTTCCCCTCCCATCTTCTCATAATTGGCTAGCTCTTTTATATTTTTAAGGTAACTGTGAAAATAGACAGTGTTCCAAATTTGAGGTCAATATCACAAACTGTTCTAGTATTAACGTATGCCAAAAATGACCAGGTTTTAGGGCGTGTCACAGCTCAAAATCTTGAATGAAACCCAACATATCTCTTACCAGTAAAGTTGAACAATTATAGAACAGATAAAAAACTAGAAATTTGCATTATATGTTTTTCAACAGTGTAGCTTTAAAATCTGATGTCTAAAAAATGTTGAAAAGTGATCACTTGGCCGTCCATTTTTAGTCCAGAATTTCAGCCATCCAGTAAAAATATTTTGATGTCACTTTAATGTCATGTTAAGGATCGTAGATTAGGCTTGAAAGGTATGGCTTTCTATTTGTATATGCAGACTTCATAGATCATTCACCTTTAAAGCCTGACAAAAATTCAACGGAAAAATTACCACCGACCATTTTTATTTCCGTTAATTGCATGTAGCTAAATTGAGCATACAAAATAGGCTTTAGAACTGTGAAAGGCACAAATATCAGATCTGCATTAGTAAGACAAATGTGTGTAATCTACGTGAAGCCTTTGGGAATTTGTAGCTAATGTTCAAGACAGTGCTAGGCTTTGTTGTTTTTGTTGCTTGTTTTTTATTCTAAAAATTATTTCATAATCAAGATAAACATTTTACTCTACTCCTCGACTTGAAGGAAAAGTGTTTGCCTTACAAGACCTTGCTATGTCCAATTTGAGTCTGACAAACATCTCACAATTTTTCATTTTATGTAGAGGGATTATATCTTTGAAACACAAATTCAAGTATTTGTTTTTTTATTTACATTATTTATTGCTATCAGATTTAAGGAATTTGCAATCAACTCCGATTTTAAAATCCTTGGAGAAGACCCTGGTTAAGACCCTGGTGAAGACCCTGGTGAAGACCCTGGTGACACCTGATCACAGTACCTCAAACATTGAATTTAGATAGTCACTGAATAGGAGACCGTGAAGTGCTGTTTAAGTAAGATGGTATTAGGATAAAAACATTGATCTCAATTGGTTTCTTTCATCAAATTTACACTTTTATTATCAGTATTGGCAATTTTCCATTCTTTTTTGTTTAACAGGGACAGACAGACGGACAAACATATATGGAAAAATAGAATTAAAGTTTTTCGTACTATATATTTAAGTTTGAAATTTGACAAAATTTTAACAGAAAAATTATCTCTGATCAATGCGCTAATGATCTTATTAATACTGGGTTTTGGAGGTTCAGTTCTAGAATGAAGTTATTTATGCTGTTGATGTATCACATTTTAGCGCTGCAATTAAAAGTAATTTCCATGCTATTTATTGCCTTTTTGTGATATTCTGTTATCTCATAGGTACTTTCAGTTGTAGGTTGTAGTATTCGATGTATCTATTGCCTTTCTGTGATATTCTGTTATCTCATAGGTACTTTCAGTTGTAGTATTCGATGTATCTATTTTCAGGATTGTGTCATTTTTTGTAATCCAGCAAATATCAGGTCTGATTGGCCATTGAAAGTTCTTAACTTGGCCAGATGGATGAGAGAATTTCATTTTCAGATCTTCATTTTTGTTAATCTTGCGTATAATGCCAACCCACCATTTGCTACCATATCAGTATGTGACATAATCACTGCATTTGATGCCTTGATATATTCATTGCAACATTTGCGAATAAACTGTATTCTGCAGCAAATATGCATCTTTAGCTGTGTACTTGCCCTGGTTCAAAAAATGGAAGCCTCTTGTACTTGGAATGATGTAACCATATGCAAATCACCGTCAGTACTTTACAAAGTTCAACCGTTTTCACTTTTGAGTGGAAGTGCAAATTATATTTTCAATACTTTCTGTGTAAAAGTTAAACATTGCTTTTGCAGGCAGTATTTGCAAGGAGTATGATCACTGTAAAGGAGCTATCAGTCTCTTCACGGTGCCACCTACCCAATCACTTGGTGACTTTTCGTAGCTGGTTGCGGAAAACATCCATGATGCATCCAACCCAAAGTCTTGATGATGTAGAGTTAAATTCAAAAGATTCTTATAGACTTTTTATTGGCCAGCGCAACTATCTAGAGAACTATTGAATGTTTTGCAATGATTTTTTCCCTTGCTATCTCTGTATATCTTATGTAGAGTTTGTTTCGTGTTCCAAGTCATCCGAAAGAGACGAAATAGCTTTTGTTGCTGAGTTTCATTACTTTGAAATAGATTAGCTCTGCGTGAACTTTCCAGTGTGATTTACTTAAATGCAAGGATTAAAGTTTATCCAGGACCACTAAAGATTTTTTTTTTGTCAAATCTCATAACCCCATAAGTCAATCTTTTTCCAAATTTTCCTTTCCTGTTTTCAAGTACCTTGATTGGCATTTAGCAATATACATATATATATATATATATATATATATATATATATATATATATATATATATATATATATATATATATATATATATATATATATATATATATATATATATATATGTTGTGTCAAGTTATCGGTTTTTGTACTGACAAATTATTATCGTCATCGCCATTCAAGGTTGACGTAGCGCGTTAAGTTTTGTCTTTGCTGACTAAGGAAAGTAACCTTATCACTTTCACTAACGCATTCCATAGCTAAAGCTTTTAGGGCTTGTGTTTCAAGACAATACACCTATGAATCATATATGTTATACTTGAAAGATTGCAAACGACCATCCCCATAAATTCTCGATGTATTTTGTTAATTCCAGTTCCCTCTATTGGAAGAATAAGATTTTGGTGAATAGCACAAATGCACACAGAGTGAGTGCCGTATGTGCAAACACTAGTACGTTACTTTGGACGAAGAGAACAAAACGTATTCCTAAACGAGGTTAAAAATTTCAAAGTTTGCATATAGGTAAAAAAGATTTTATTAGCATCAGCAGAAATGACCATAAGCAATAACGATAACTTTTATGCAATCTCAATGAGCTTTTCTTATGGACATTTCGGTGATGCTAGTATAATCTTTCTTGCTGGACATTGTGCGGGTGTCATGACCAATCTCAGAAAATAGCACTATTTAAAGAGTCGAAACTTTTTTATCTTACTTTTTCCACGACATGATATTTGAAATCTCACTGTTGAAAAAGATATTGTGCAAACTTTCAGCCTTGTATCTGTTCTTTAAAAACGAAACGTTACCGGTGAAAGATGTGTTGGGGTTGATTCAAAATGCCTGGTCTCCCTGTTAGGGCAGTAAATTTGTAAAGTGTAATATGAATCTGTCATAGTGTTCCCACATGCATGTAGATGAATCAATAAATATTTTTTGTGATTTTTTTTCAAAGCTCACTTGTGTATCTAATTGTCACCAGTTGATTAAACAGAAGCAACCGGGAGGTGATAGATCGCGAGCCAACCATATGCAAAATTTCAGGTTTGAGGTTACCAGTGAGAAGTAACTTTTCTCGTAGTGAAATATTGACGAAGAATCATTACGCAGGCAGAGTTAGGAGAAAATTGAAATGAGTATTGACAGAAAAAATGAAAGAAAATGTAAAAAGCAGGAACGCATCCCACCAAAGTTCTAGATTTGGATTGAATTGGTCTCCATCAGTGCAGCAGATGCATTTGAAACTTGCCCAAACGATGGTGAATCTGGAAGTTTTAATTATCCTTGCGAAACAGACTAGAGTTTGTAAATTATTTGTTCTTGGCAAACTGGGTATATCATCTTGTAGTATGAAACAGTCTATTATAATGAGTACACAGAAAAATGTTATTATAAAATTATGTTTTGTACGGGAAATTGAATGTTTGCAAATAACTATCAGTGTTGTAGCACCAAAGGAATTCTTTTAAAAAGTTTTAATAAGTTTTCACAATGTACTATACGACGATACGTTTTGCCCTGTGCTAACACCCTCCAGTAGCCGCAGTTTCAAAATCACAACCTCATTGGCGGCTTGGCGTTTCGCTGTAAGAATACATGTACTCATAAACCTCAGAAAATGTCATTTAAAGCAAGGCCACCAACAATGATGCACCGGTCGTTGGCGCCTTAACTTCAGTTCCCAGTGAAGTGGTTTATGTGGGTTTTTTTACCTTTTCAGCTGGAAATAGTAGCTCAAGATAAGCCCAGTGACCTAAAGAAACAACTCTTTGTGGAGTTTGATGGTGAACAAGGAATTGATGAAGGAGGAGTTTCAAAAGAGTTCTTTCAATTAGTAGTCGAGGAGCTTTTTAATCCAGATTATGGTAGGTTTTGATTAAAATTGATGCTTTTTAAAAAAAATATTGTCTATCGCATTGTAGTTTATGTTGTTGACCTCACTATGCCATTATGAACAAACACTATTTACTTTGTATAGTAACATGACTGGATGGTACCTTGAATAGATTATGAACAACAGACCCAAAGTTTTTTCAGCTCGTGTTGTTAGCCCCGAGTTCTCCAGGAGTGCTTTTTGGGCGGGATCATTGATGAATAATTTAGGGTTAGACGTCAGGTTCTGCAGGAAGAAAAATTAACCTTTGGGAAAACCGCCTGATAATTCATTATACAGTTTAAGTGGTGTGTCTACTTAGCCATTTATTCTCAGTTGCCATCCATATTTCTTTTCTTCAATCAACTAAATTGTACCCCAGTTTTCTGATTTTATCGCGAAGCGATGGACCTATATCAATTTGTGAAAGGCTAATAAACTGTTTGTAGAGTGAGAGCTTTCAGAGGAACACAGGGAGTGCACGAACAGACAAAATTGGAAAAACGGTAATTTGTTATGATCTTTTGTTGTGTAACATTTTGTAGTAGTATAAAAAGAAAGAAAACCTAGCATTATACTGGTCAAACATTGCTACCAGAACCACAATATTGGAGAAAAATGGTATAAGAATTGCCCCTAAAGTAGATTAATAGAATTTATGTAAAATCGAATTATCTGTCTAATGCAGTAATGTTTCCTATGAGGTACATAGCATTTTTATAATTGTTTATCGTAGCATATTATTTCCTTTATATTCCACAGTATCTTGGTAAGCATTATTCGTGACGGTGGCAGCTTCAATATGGCCCTCTTGAATGAAAGGTTGTCTAGAATTCGCATATTACATGATCTATAACGCTCACTGAGTACCACTGTAATTTTGTTCATTTAAGACTTAACATATTCAATTAAGACTTAACTGGGAAAGAATTAAGGTTCTTGTCTTATAAAATAAGACAGTAAGATAAATGCTTGGCGTGTGCTGTATAAAAAGGAAAGAAGTGCAGCTACATTAGAAAATAGGGTTGCTAAAACAGTCCCGTGAATGGTTAAAACTTGACGAAATCTTGTGATGATAATGAACAGAACATAATAGGTACCGTCAGTTGTCAACGAGCGTATTTTTAACAGCGAAAGCTGGAGAACAAATTGACGACTGGCACTTCGCTCAATGCGAATTTATTTCGAATTTCTGAGAAACAAAGAAGCGAAGCTAAATATTTGTTTTTTTCGTGCACCCCAGCGCATGAGAACGGTGTGCCATGCCAGTTGTAAATTGACCAAAAGTTATTGAGCAAAGAGATATGCCACCATGAAAATGTATAACAGCTTCCATCTTGTTTTCTTATTGCTCACAATTCGTAAAATGAAATAAAATATTGCATCCTCAAACTAGAGTGTTTTCCTTAATTTTTTTTACTCGTTTTATTCCTGCTTTATTTTGGTATGTTTGAAACTAGTTTTTTTAATGATTTAGTACACAAGCAGTAAAAGAAACCAGAGCTGTTAGTGTTGTTAAAATTCGGAAGAACGATGTTGTTATTCCAGCAAAAGATGTTTATCTTTCTGCAAGTTTAATTTGTACTCCGTAAAGAACTGGTTTTATGAAAAAGACAATACATTTTACTCAGAGTGGCAGTTTTGTATTTACTCCAGTAAACTTAAACAATGGTTCTTGATTAAAGGAAGGCAAAAAAAGGAGAGCATAATCTACTTTAAATAGTCTTTGAAATATCGGACTTCTTGTTAAAATTGATATAACTGTTAAGTCGATAATCTAACTTAACAAGGAATGATAGTAAATTGAATAATTTTTGATGATATTGAAATCTGGCGGATTGTTTTCTTTGTAATTTTCACGTAATTAGTAAAACACTGCAGTTATTCAACACCATAATGTACATTCCATGAAGAAAAATGCAGGGCAGCACCGAATGTTTAAATGCTGCAATAAGTATTGACAGTTTTAGTTAAAAGTTTTCAGTAACAGTTAAAATTTGCAACCGTCATTAAATGTCGTAGACATTTGGAGTGCAGTTTGTTCTTTTTTGCTCCTGCTTTTAGGCATGGAAAGTTCCACTGTTTTATTCCGGTATGTATCGTTCCATACGTCACAGCGGAAATACATTCACGTTTATAGCACGAACAATGGCTTTTGTTTTGTACTATTTTACCCACTTCTGACCTGCAATCAAGAGAATTATGGTTACAGGTTTCTTTCTTTTAGGTATGTTTGTCTACAACAATGAAACGAATATATGCTGGTTTAATTCAAATACATTTGAGTCAGACGGTCAATACACTCTTGTTGGTCTAATATTTGGCCTTGCCATATATAATGGGATCATCCTCAATGTTCATCTGCCAATGGTTTTGTATAAAAAGCTGCTAGGAAAAAAATTGTCACTGGAAGATCTTGCATCCTCTCATCCTGTAAGTTTCTTTGTTTTTTTTTCCCGATTTGTTCGAAGAGTTAAGTATTGTTTTATCTTTTAGCACTTTTTTGTTGTATTGACTGGCGTGGACTTAATTGGTTTGAAATTAAACCTAGCTTTGATATAATTTGTGCCTATTCCAATAACTAAGTGGAGGGAGAACAGATTTGATGATAATTGATCAGGTATAAAAGATTTATCAGGTAGTGGAAGTCTTACCACTTGTGCTTAAAAAAGGGAAGAAGGAGGAAATCAAAATTACTAATACTAATAATAGTAAAACTGATAATAATAATCGTAATAACTTAATTGTCTTTATCTAAATGTGGGCATAAGTATTACAGCGTACATCCTAAGGATAAACTCCGGTGTGTATTGTTACCTGTGACAACAAATTAGGAAAACAAAACACTAAAACTCTATATTCTGAAAAAACCCGGAACAAACTACTTCATCAGGGCTTAGGTTTCTGGTTAAGGCCGGGTTAGCTTTGTTAAAAAAACACCAGAGAAATTTGATGATAATGATAGTTATAGTAATGACCGCTGACCATAAAGAATGCAAAGATCCCCTAAGCAGACAAAGTAAAACCAAAGTCGTAGCAAGGAAGCGATGAATGAAAAGCTACATATTTCTGCAAGGCATGCTTAATAATGGGAGGTACATCAACTTAAATTCAACAGTTTTGATTTTTACTCACATATTTTGTATTAGTTCAACCAGGGCCCTCACGGTAGATTTTCATTTTTTAAACTTATTTTATTCGAAAACAAGTTTTGCAGTGCCATAAAAAACCAGTATCGTTGAAGACGGCTATATCTTGTGAAAATTAGGTGGTAATATTCAGGTTTAATGTTTTAATACCTTGTGGCTTTAAGAAGTATCCTTTCAAAGTTGTGGGGTTGTTTTAACTATGTTCTGAAACTTACTAATAAAAACACACAAAAACCTCGTGATAGTGTCTTTTGCGAAAGGTGAAAGACATGGTCACAGAATTTGTGCTGGGCAAAGCGAACCAGAAACTTGAATACATTTTTCTTTTTCTTAAATGTCGTCACTAACCCACACTAACAGCAAAACCTTTGGGAGTCTTTCAAACCCACAAAATCGCGATCTATATTATATTTTTGCAAAGATGGCACCTGTATGGAGGCAACTCCTTGTTAATTTGTCTTAATCTGTGTTTGTCTGTTTTTTCCGAGTTTTATCGTGATTTGGCGAGCGGTTTTGTTTGTTTAAAGATATATTTACCGAGGATAAGTTTTACATCATTTAACAAGGTTAGTTTAGTACTTGTTTATGAGGTTAGTTCAACTATATTCAAAAGCCACCAAGTCCAAATGGTTACTTGTATGAATTTTTCTCCCCAGGTTTTCTTTCATTTTCTACATTATCAGCTCCATCCTTTTAGGCAACTTTGAAGACAGGTAGAAATGTATGCCGATTTTAACAACGATAAAATATTTTCAAGCCATTGCTTTGGTTTAACTAGATATAAATATTTATCTGGCATAGTATACCTTTGTTTTATTACCATTTTTTAAAAGGAACAATGTTTTAAGAATTGTTTTTTCATTATTCCAACAGGTAGTTTATCAAAGTTTACGGGGTCTTCTGGACCACGAGGGCGATGTAATGTCTGATATTATGGCTACGTTTGAAATAGGAAAAGAAGGGATGTTTGGAAATTCTCTTACACACGAATTAAAGGAGAATGGGAAAGATATATGCGTGACTAATGAAAATAGGAAGGTGGGTGATATGTTGTATACGTGAATGTCATGTATAACATCTTATGTTGTTCTGTAAATGATGAAGTACTTATAATATACTGTATTTTTCTGGGGTAACATACGGTTCGGATAAATGTTTTTCGCTTGTTAGGAGCGCTAAGTTTACGTGTAAAGAAGTTCAGAAAAAGCACCTCCGATTCATAGAATTCCAGGTTTTATGACGGTGTACATACATAGAAATGTCAAGGCATGTAAGAACTGTATAAAATCTGCCAAGTGGATCCTATATCTACACTAGTAGCAAGCGAGGATGGTCTATGCTAGGTCATGTCCCACGCATGGACATCAACACCCCCACCCAGAAAGCCCTTTAATTCGCCATATCAGGAGCAACAATGTATAAAGCCAGAATAGGACTCCACTCTACAAATCTTCTCAGCACCATCCGTGAAGACATCAAAAACTCTGGACTTGTACAACTCCGTACCAAAAAACAGCTCCAGAGTCTAAGGGAAAAAGCAAGAGAGAAGAAGAACTGAAAACGTTTCAACGAAGGTCTGATTGCACCTATGGGATGTCCTCGACTACCAAAGAAGCAGAACACAGAGGATAAGTAAGTAAGTAATGTAAGAACCCAGTGATGTGGTAATTTATCAAATACTTTTTGGTAATATATATATATATATATAGTTGGCTAAACCAAAGCATGTATATAGTATAAATGGATAACTGTGTAAGATATGAATAACTAGTGGTGGATCTAGGACCCTCCGAAGTCTAAAAGGGACATATCCTTGTTACCAATAGGTGCCCAGACTGCTGGACAAAAAGCCAAAAATTGGTTTCAGTTTCGGACGGAATTGACGTTTGGATGTGAAGTTGGCCCACAGAATGTCTGAAGTCGCTTGTTGCCTGAAGCTGGCCAAAATCTCAAGCATTTACTGCATAATTCATGTTAGAAGCAGAGGGGCTCCGCAGCAAAGGAACTGGTCCCACAAGCAATTTACAACATGAAGGAATCCATGCCTGAAGTGTTATAATAACACAGAAACACTACCTGAGAAGCATTGTTTGAGACATAGGGAACCAAAAGTCATGACGCGCTGAACTAAAGGCACGCTGAATCACCATTGGCTCACAACTCCGGACCTTAGGATATAAATACCCTACCCTGTACATAGGAAACAAATACTCTGTCTTGACTTTTCATGCAGCTGATAAGTGGAAAAGGAATAAAAGTTCGTACATTGCGAGGGGTTTGTTATATATATATATATATATATATATATATGTATATGCATAACTGATGTTTAAATGGTTGCGCATTGTGGAAGTAGAAACCTTCATGTACTTAAACAAGTTTTGGTCATTTTTTATATAGAGTATATATATTGAGTGAAAATTAGTATTCGCGGTAGGAAACCGTTGTTACAAGCTCCTCTTCTTGCAGCTGTTAATGGAAATGAGATAATTCCACTTATTTATATATTTTTATATTTTTTAATTTATTATTATTATTATATTATATATTATTATTTTTTTTTATTTTTTATTATTGTTATTATTTTATTGGTGTCGCACACCAAGTTAGGATCGTAAATCGCTAGTGGAGTTTCTTGAGGCATGGTGTCAGCAAGACTCCTCAAACCTCAAGGACTTTCTGAAGTACCTTTGCAGACTGAAGTAACGTAGTTTTCTGAAGTTCGACTATTCTTGTTTTCAACCCAAGTTCTCCTAAACACTTTTTAAGTTTTTTTGGTGGGGTACCCAGAGCTCCTATGATGATCGGAACTACCTTTATCGGGATGTCCCATAGCTTCTTTAATTCCCTGGCTAAGTCTTGATATTTGAGAATTTTTTCCTGTTCCTTTGCAATTACTCTAGAATCGTAAGGTACTGCAAAATCTATAATGGTACACTTTTTGTTATCTTTATCGACAACAATCATATCAGGTCTACGTGCCTCAATGATGTGATCAGTTTGGACATTAAAGTCCCACAATATTTTGCACTTTTCATTTTCAATTACTGCTTGAAGATTGTGGTCATACCACTTAGGAGAGCTGTTATCCCATTAGCTTGACACACTCTCCAGTGGATTCTTTTTCCAACCCAATCATGCCTCCTTTTATTTTCTCTCTGTGCAAGCTTAGGGCGTTCGCAAAGTATATGGCTGATCGTCTCATCACTCTGACTGCACATTCTACACTTGCTGTTTCTTTAGGTTTTATCAATTGTTGCTTTGATGTGGTTTGTTCTAATGGATTGGTTTTGCGCTGCAATTATCAAAGATTCAGTTTCACGTTTCATACATCCATCTTTCAACCATAGCCATCTTTCCTCATTAGAAATCTCATCTGTTTGTCTTCCGAATTGTCCGTATAATGGTTTTTCTTTCCATTTGCTTGTTCTTTCACCCCTCCTCCTTTTCATAAACGTACCAGCATTTTCGCTGATATCCCTCGCCCCTCTCACACTTCTAGCCGCTATAATCAAATCTTCTTTACTACTTTCAACATAGCTGCTTAGACTAGCCCTTGCCTGCAGTATTGTGTCTTCGACACTCAATAGTCCTCTGCCACCTACCTTTCGTGGTAGGTAAAGCCGGTCAGCGTTTATATTTATTATTATTATTATTATCGAGTGGTTACACACCATCTAGTGATGGATGGGTGAAAAACCCACATTCAGCGCCCAACAACAAGCCAGGAAAGTTGAATGCAGGCACATGTACTGTAGCCACAACAGTGAGATAAAATAACCAAATAAAAATGGAAACATCACTTCAACCTTGCAAGTGGCGCCTCACAACAAGTGAGGAAGGGCACATTGCTCAAGCGGTTGTTGTTGTATGACAACAACTCATGACTACAGCACTCCCCACTTCTAGCCTGATAGCTGACAATACATGTAGAGATGTCTTAGTACTAGCACTAAGTCTGGTATTGCAGCATTGAATACAGACTGGATATTTGTTATTATTATTATTATTTATTATTATTATTATTATTATTATTATTA
>RDPX01000020.1:1361980-1375340 GCA_003991215.1 Morbakka virulenta
ACGACAGTACCTTTCTTAGGATACGTACTGATCCTAACAATGCTGTTTTTTGTACAACTTCCATTTTTATGTTTTCATCGCAATCCTTCAAATGTGATTGAAGCTTCGTACTAACCATTCCCAACGCACCTATAACAACAGGAATCACTTTAACCTTCTTTAGCTTCCATAACCGTCCAATTCATCCTTCAATGGTTGGTATTTCTCAATCTTTTCCGTTTCCTTCACGTTTACTCTTTTGTCCCCAGGAATGGCAATGTCTATTATTTTAGCCTCTTTTGTTCTTTTATTTATCATCACAATATCAGGCTTTCTAGCTTCGATGTGTTGGTCGCATTGTATCATCATGTCTCATAACAGTTTGTGTTCTTCATTTTCGCTACAACCATCTGGCTTATGGTTGTACCACTCGTTGGCCCGTTCCAAACCGACACATTTCCCAATGGACATATCTTGCCATTGACGCTTTTTATATTCTTTCTGTGCTAACTTGGAACACTCACTTACGACATGGCTGACACTCTCATCCCTCTCGAAACACACCCTGCATAAAGGTGACTCTGCTGATTTTTCAATGTGATATTTTAAATAGTTCGTTCTGAGTGATTGTTCCTGAGCACTACAAATCAACGCCTCAGTGGTACAGTGGTACTAAGTCTCCCTTACTCAACCATCCCCAAGTCTTATCCCAATCAACGGCTCCATTCCCTTCTAAGAATTGTCCGTGCAATCTTTTCTCCTTCCACTCTCTTATCATCTCAACCTTTCCCTCTCCCTTAAAAGCTTCTGGGTCCTTACATTCTTCTGTTTTTAAAAGACTTTGATTTTTAACCATCTGGAGCATCTCCTCTCTACTATTTAAAACGTACCATGCCAAATTATTTTCTTCAGCTCTTACACATTTGTCGACACTAATCAGTCCTCTTCCACCTTCTTTCCTCTTTACATACAACCTTGCAACGTCACTTTTTGGGTTTAAGCTTTTCTGCATGGTCATTAATTTTCTTGTCCTCCTATCAACCTTTTCTAGTTCGTTTTTCGTCCAATTAATGATTCCTGTACCGTATCGCATTAGTGATACAGCCCAGGTGTTGATTGCTGTTACCTTACTTCGCCCGTGCAATTTTGATTTCAAAATTAGTCTTACCCTCCTAAGGTACTCTTTCTGGAAAGATTCTTTAACTATATCCTCCTTAATCTTATCCGATTCAATAATATCAAGGTATTTGTAACCATTCTGGTCGACTTCTTTTATAATGTTACCATCAGTCAAGCTTAAGCCTTCACTTTAATCACTTTTCCTCTTTTCAACACCAGGACACCACACTTTTGAAATCCGAATTCCATCCCAATATCTCTGCTAAATGCGTGTACAGTAGACACCAAACTGTCGATCTCATTTTCGTTTTTCGAAAACAACTTTAAATCGTCCATGAAAAGCAAATGGTTGACTTTCACAGTCCCTAAGGTGTATCCAGCACCCATCTTTCTTAGTATACTGGAGAGAGGAATCATGCAAAGTACGAACAACAAGGGAGACAGACTATCCCCTTGGAATATACCTCGCCTGATGTCAACCTCGCATAACGTTTCACCACATGCTGTTAAGACTGTCTCCCATTTTTCCATAGACTCAGTAATAAACTTTATGATGTTTTCGGATACATTTACCAGTTTTAGACATTCAATTATCCAGGAGTGAGGAATCATATCATATGCTTTTCTATAATCAATCCACGCCATTGCCAGATTTTTATGCCTTCTCTTGCACTCCTTCATAATGGCTTTATCAATGATGAGTTGGTCTTTAGTACCTCTACTTCTCCTTCTGCAGCCTTTTTGCTCGTCAGGGAGCATCTCATTCTCTTCCAGGTATTTATAAATATTATCAGAAATAATACTTGTCATTAGTTTCCACATTAATGGTAGACAGGAAATTGGTCTAAAGTTTCCGACGTCGTTTCCCTTAGAAGGATCTTTTTGGCAAAGGACAGTTCTGCCTTTGGTCAACCAAACAGGAATTGACTCATTACCATTAACCAGCTCATTCATTTGATGGGCAATACGGCTATGGAGTGTTGTCAGATGTTTCAGCCAGTATCCTTGAACCCCATCTGGCCCTGGTGCTTTCCAATTGGATATTCGCTTAACTTGTTCTTTTAACAGAAGTTCAGAAATCATCAAGTTGTCCTGTTGTACATCTTTCTTTTCTTCTTTCAATTTTTGAAGCCATTCTGCTTCTGAATTGTGCTTCTTTTCTTTCCCCCATATATCTGACCAGAATGCCTTACTTTCCTCGGCATCTGGTACAACCTTCTCATCTTTCTCAGACCCATTTAACTTTTGATAAACTCCCTTTTGATCTTGACTGAATGTTCTATTTAGTCTGAATTGATGGATTCTCTCATCATACCTTCTAAGTTTGTGAGATTTTGCAATTAATCTCTGATTTAGTTCTTCAATAACAAGATTAATTCCTTTTGTTTTAATCCTATATTTCTGCTCTAATGCAGAGTACTTATTCCGTCTAACATTCTCACCGTTCTTCTTCCTTTTCAATATATTAATATGCTTTCGAATCTCATCGATTGACTTTTTAATCCTTCGCTTCCACCAGGGTTCTTTTGGTGTTCTCCTTTCCTTTGTTGGGGTTCTTAAACCAAGCTTTCCAGCAATATAAATCGACGTTGCAAAGATCAGGTCATTCGTTTCAGTTATGGTGTTTGTCTTAATATGGGTTATCACTTCATTAACACTGTTAGTAATGTTTGCTAACTTTTTTCTGTCTGCTTTCTTTAATCCTGGGAAAAAGGGTTTATCCGTTTCCTTCATTATGGCGCATATTTGGTCTATTATCTGTTGTTGTTCCTCTGTTCTCTCTGCATTGTGTTCATCGTCAAACTCTACTGGCATTTCAGGTAAGTTAACGTCGTCACGTAGGTCCACATCAAGCTCGGATTGAGATTGTGCTACATCATTATCCTGATCTACATCTTCAATGTTAACAACGAAGTCAGTTTCTGTCTCCTTTTCTAAGACACTTCTTTTAATCATTTCAATCTCCACCTCGGATAGTAGCTCGTTTTTCCTTATGGATCTAGCCTGATCGCATAAATTCTGTTCGCTGATGTCACCATCTTTCTAGGGGTTGCCAACCAAAGCTAAAGAGTCCTCTCTACCCATAAGGCAGACTAACCCCCGTCGGATGCCAACCCGACATTTTTTGGTCTCAGGGAAAGCTAACAGGTACTACACCTTGCTCAAGGGTGACCTGGAGGTAGTTGTGGCAAAGGGTAACCTCATTCGCCCACATCGAAACTCCACAACCGCATGCATTTTAATGTCATACCCAGGACGTATTATTATTATTATTATTATTATTATTATTATTATTATTATTATTATCATCATCATCTTTATTTTCCATTTTGCACAGGGTGTTCTTTTGTTCCGAATAATACCTCTAGGACGAGCCACAACTAGCAGTCAAGGGCCAAGAGATTTCTTTCACCTTACATCTCCAATACTTTTTGAAATATCCTGGCTTTCCCAACATTTTTTTACCACCCCCAACACCTACTTCCTACTTCAATCTCTAGTTTTTCCATCCATCCATTGAAACCTTTGCTTACGCATCCAATAGCACCTACCACCACGGGTACAACTAGCGCTTTTCTCAACGACCAGGGCCTTATCAATTCCCTCTTTAGGTTTTAGTATTTTTCATTTTTTTCATTTTCTTTATCATGCACCCTATTATCTCCTGAAACCGCAACATCATTGATGATTGAAGACTTCGTCTTTTTCTCTACCAGTGCCAAATCGGGTCTCCTAATCTCAATTACGTTGTCGCACTGGATATTCATGACCCACAATAACTTCACTTTATCGTTTTCTAATTGTCCCTCTGGGCAATGTTCGTACCATTTTCCCTTCCAGTCAAGCCCATGCTTTTTGCACAACTTCCAATGAATTAGCTTGGCAATATTGTCATGCCTTCTCTTGTACTTTGGTTACTCCTTTTATTTTCTTCCTTCCCCATCAGGTTTTTAGTCTCAATGATACCAACTTTCTTTTCACCCTTTAGAAGTGCTTCCTCTGAATACCGCACACACAATCCTAAATTGTTCTCCTCACTTAGCACACCATATTCAATGCAAATCAAACCTCTTCCATCATCTCTTCGTTTCACATACAGTTGATCAACATCACTTTTTGGATGGAAAGCACCGTACATAGTCAAAGTCTTCCGTGTTGTTCTATCGATTTTTTTCATTTCCTCTACTTTCCACTAAATAACTCCAGCTCCATATCTCAGGAGCGCAACTCGCCATGTGTTGCTGTGCTTTTATCTTCTTATTCTTGCCATTAAGTTTAGATTTTAGTACCAGTCTTAACCTTCTCTTATATTCAGCAATCACGTTTTTCCTTCATTTTCTGTTTTTTTATCTCATCCAGTTTACCCCTTTTCATCGACTTCTCTCATTACTTCTTGATTCGGTATATAATTTCCTTCAAATCTCTCTTCAAAACAACCACTTTGCACCTCTTTAAACCGAATTCCATACAGATGTTCTTACTAAACAGATACACTATTTGCAACAGGCTATCGATTTGGTTCATGCTGTTCCCAAAGGGTTTTAGGTCATCCATATAAAGTAAATGGGTTAGTTTGTATTCACTTTGACGCCATTCGTAGGATGCCTTTACTTTTCGTAAGAGTAGATAGAGCAGGATCATACACATGACAAAAATCAACGGAGAAAGGCTATTTCCTTGGAATATGCCTTTATTGACATCCACCTCACATAGATCGGATCCATTGGAAGTCGAGAGAAGTTTCCATCCCTTCATACTTTCTTCAATAAAACTCCTGATGTTTCCAGCAATACCACGTATCTCAAGATACTCTAAGATACAGCTATGGATCTTAAGAGTGTCTCTTTCCAATGGAGCCTCAGTCTTTCTTATTCTTGCTCTTCCTGCTTTGAACCAGAAACCCTTCTGCTTTGAACCAGAAACAAAACGTATCTTCAGGAAGGTCGTTACACTTGGCGACACAATTCAGCATTGCATTTTTTTAAAAGGAGCTCTCAAAACTCTCGAAGGCTGTAAAATATACCCTGATACCAGTGGATTGTTATCGCCATGCATTATAACTGGAGATGCCTTGCGACCTGACTTGCTCTTAGTTACTCCACAAAAATAGTTTGCATGCTTGAATTGGCGCTGGGGTATGAAACAAACCTGGACAAAAGTGCTTCTTGCAAATACGAAAAAGATCGTTCTTTGATTCGTGATTTACATTTCAGCTTTTTGAAAGTTAGCTTCGTAAATCTTTCCATGAGGTATATTCGGTCAATCTTGTATATTTTTCAATGAAACGTGCAACGCTTTAAACATCGACAACAATCACTTTCTTTCCACCAAACTTTCCTATATTATCATTTGCACTGTATACTACATATTCTGAAACCAACCATGGACAAACACTGAAGGATTGTCGTTTCAATAATTTTGTTAGTAAACTATTTAAATAGATGTTAAATTAGTAAGCCAATACAAACTACCTTGATTGGTGAGGTTTTTAATTGTATGTGTTTGGAACAAAAATAAAGAGTTTTAATTAGGTTATTATTATTATTTATTATTATTATTATTATTTGTTGTTGTTGTATTCTTCAAAACTTGTACTGGGAACAAACAGCAGCAATTAGAGTCGAAAATGAAGTTAGTGACTATAGCACAATAAAGAGAAGAGTAAGACAGGGCTGTGTCTTCTCGCCGATCCTGTTTAACCTACACAGCGAAATGATTACGAGAAATATAATGGGACTAGAAGGGATAAAGGTGGGTGGAAGAAACATAAATAACCTAAGGTACGCCGATGACACAGTTTTATTAGCTGATTCAGAAGAAAAACTGCAAGCGCTTCTTAACACGGTACAGAACAAAAGTGAAGAAATGGTATTACAATTAAATGCAAAGAAAACAGAATGCATGGTCGTTTCCAAAAAGGTCGTAATACCAAGGAGCGATATTTTTTGTAATGGAGTGAAAATAAAACAAGTTAATTCATTCAAATATCTTGGATACACCATAACATCTAACGCAAAAAGTGACAGCGAAATAAAAAAGAGAATAGCAATGGCAAAGGATACTTTTAGGAAAATGAAAACAATTTTTACAAATAGGAACATTACGATTGCTACCAAACTGAACGTTCTTCAGGCATACGTGTGGTCAGTGCTCTTATATGGATGCGAAAGCTGGACTTTGAGTTCCCAGATGGAAAATAGACTGAAAGCGGCTGAGATGTGGTTTCTTCGAAGAATGCTAAAAGTTCCATGGACGGCGAAAATTACAAACGTAGACGTCATGGCGATGGCAGGATACCAAAGGTCTTTATTGAAGACTATCAGGAAGAGACAAATGAAGTTTTTGGGTCATNCTGAAAGCGGCTGAGATGTGGTTTCTTCGAAGAATGCTAAAAGTTCCATGGACGGCGAAAATTACAAACGTAGACGTCATGGCGATGGCAGGATACCAAAGGTCTTTATTGAAGACTATCAGGAAGAGACAAATGAAGTTTTTGGGTCATACTTGTAGGCTGAATGGCATTGAAAAAGAAATATTATGTGGGAAAGTGGAAGGAAAGAGAGCAAAAGGCCGACAAAGAATTAATTACATAGGCAGTCTCAATACATCTGTCACAAACAATAGCATGGGCAATGTCGATTTTTTAAGAAGTACTGGTCACAGAGAGGTTTGGCGTGCGATGATCGTCGATGTCTGCAACAGACCTGACACATGAAGAGAGAGAGTTGTTGTTGTAGTAGTAGTATACAGATTAGTATAAGATCAGTACAAGTTTTGTTCTAGGCGCAGGAAGGTAAGCAATGAATGAACAAACAACTGACCAACGAGTAATTTATTGCATACATGACACTCTATATGATTGTAGACTCGAGTAGACTAGCACTTTAAGCAGAGACAAATGACCCGCAAATTCATTTTCAAGCCGCTGGAACCCACTTCTGTTGCGTCCTGTGAAACCTTTTCTGTCAGGTGAAGAATTTCTTACATTTAAATTTGGCTATGAATGAATTAGATTTGGTATCTTGATTTGTAGGAATTTGCAACTCTGTATGGAAATTACTTGTTGAATGAATCAATTGATAAGCAAGTAAGTAATGGGTTCAATTCGTTTTACATCAATTAATTTTTGTACCATTTCGAGAAGTTTTAAACGGGTATTTATGTTTTGGCATTTGCAGATCTAAAATCTTCTCTGCAAACTTAGCGAATTTCAAATTTTTAGTGAATTTTTTTGTAATTTAGAATTTGTTACACCCAATATTTGTAGATTAGTTAGTTTTATTTAAGTCGTTTGTTACAGATCCTCAGGCCGAAGTACCATTTTTATTTTGAGTGAGTAGTTTTCGCCAACTTGCAAATTAGCGATTACAGTTACAGCATCGTTTTCCAGAGGAGGTGGATTTTGGTGAAAACTCTTATAAAGGGTAAATGGCATGGTTAAATGACAAAAATACCGAAAATTAACTAGCATACCTCAAACTTGTGGCAAAATTTACTTATATTACTTTTAATCGAGAATGTTTTTCTTTCATGCGAATCAAATGGCATTTACATTCATGCGGCAGCATTCAACTATGGAATTAACTACCGTGCCATGTGTTGTTTTTTTCTACTGTGAATATTTTTCTTGGCCAGTTATGTCACAGATTATTACTGGGATAAGATCTGTTGTCGTTTATAAAGCTTTCTTATTTATTAAAACCGAGTTAACTCTTTTTTTTTGTTAGAAGAAACTTCGTTTTAAAAGTTACTCCACAATATATAAGACTGATTGGTGTTGCGTATCAGGTAGAAAAGTCTTTGCTTTGACAACAGTACCCAATACAATTGGCTAATAACGCGTGAGATTTTATTCCCTGTGTGTTGATCCGTTAGTGGGTGCTAAAGTCTTGTTGCAAGTAAGCAGTTTTCCTCCAGATAACCTACCTTGG
Organism: Morbakka virulenta; assembly: GCA_003991215.1. Classification (NCBI taxonomy): domain Eukaryota; kingdom Metazoa; phylum Cnidaria; class Cubozoa; order Carybdeida; family Carukiidae; genus Morbakka; species Morbakka virulenta. The sequence continues at coordinate 1,370,011 of RDPX01000020.1, forward strand.
TAGTTGTACAAGGTTACCTAGAAGTTTCAGTTGTAGGTATCGATTGAATTGAAAAATGCCGATAACTTATTGGTTTATAGAGAAATGTCAGACACTGTTAAATTTCCCACAAGAAAAGAATACTGTTAATTCTTGAGTATCAGTCAATCGCCAAATATATGAGAAGAAATAGGGGTAATAAAGCTCGTTCCAATTATACGTCGAGTTGATGCATGCATTTGGAAAACCACGCCACATCAAATCATCTTGAAAAAAAATCTTAGTTTTTGTTCTGCGTCGCAAACGGAGTGCGCTGCGCATAAAAAAATTCGATGTGAATATGGTCGACATAAAAAAGCGTGACTTAAATAAATATTTTTTGAGAATTATGAAAGTAAATATCTAGTATAGATCAAATTAGGAAATTTGAGATTCAAAATTTAACTTCAAAAATTCGACGTATTTTTTGTTATTTGTAGTATGTTAAAGAATCGCTTAACATTTTAGTCAACATCGATTAGACAAACATAAAGGAATGGAGGCAACGGGAAAGAGGAAGTTTTAATTCACAAAAAATGAAATGTTACCTGCATGCAACTGAAAAATATTATCTAAAATTACCAACGCTGTATAAATTGAAAAGTGTATTTTGTGAATCGTCACCATCTTCATTTTCGTTGCCTTCTTTTTCTTCTTCTTTTGATGAGTAAAAAGAGGCTACCCTGAATGTCTTTAGTCTGGAGCTCTGTAACCCCCATGCGTTATGATATATAATTCTCCTTAATATGTTTTTTAAATGATTACTGTACCAAGCTTTAATTAAGACTTCTTCTAAAAATTTATCTTAATTACCTGCGTTGTAAATTTCGTTTGACAAAGTATTTTGTTCTAAGTTAGTGGGTAGAAACATTCTCCATCTTAGTTGTTTGTTTGAAGAGACCCTTTAGTAACGTTTTCAAACTCATTAAATGAAGAAGTTTAAAAAGTGACGCTTTTGCAGTTATTTGGTGACAAAGAAACACAAAAAGGATAAAAACTGATATACCTGCTCTAAAGATAATGTGTATTTCATTAAAAATGTCTACAATTGCATTTTTAGCACAACGTTGGTTACGAGCATATTTGCTCTCCCGATCCCCATTGTTTCCAGATCATCACAAATAAAAATACACTTGTTATAGCAAAGATAAAAGTTCCTTCAAAAGTAATTACTCCCACACTCAATTAAAATAAACGGTGTGCGTTACTTTTATTCTAGAGGTATTTGCTCGAAATTTAATCATATACACAAAGATTATACTGATTATTGCTATCCTTTTTTTCTTCAGTTTGCAGCCTTCAAAAAGGGCTTTGATACAGTAACAGGAGACACAATGTTAAAACAATTGTTTGGTGCATTGGAATTGGAGCATTTAGTTTGCGGGAGCAAGGTAAGAGTTTGAAAGCATAGTTCTTTCAGGGCTTTAGAGGAATGTTAAGGGTTAAGGTCTCCGACATTTTAGTGGACAAGATTCGGAGTAAATCAGCATCACCATGTAGATTTACCTTCCCAGCAGCTTTTAATTAACTTTATATATATATTGATAGATAGATAGACAGACAAACAGACAGATTGATAAATAAATAATATGAAATACTATGATAAGTAGAGATCAAAAAATTGGATAGCGGTCTAAAGTAGTAGCATTGAAAAGATGACTCTTCCCGTATTTGTAGATTGTTGGGCGAAGGTAAAGCAGTAAGCCAAAGGGGTATTTCGTGTGTTATCGTTTGCAAAAATCCGTTTATTCCGTTTATCTCCGACATTTCCAGATGAATTTCAACGTGTTGATCACCACGTGTCAAGTCTGCCAAGCTTGTCCGCTTGCTGCTTCTTCCAGTCTTCAGTTTCAAGGAGCGTTAATTTAAAGAAATGGAACGCAAGTCACAAACTACAAATTTGTCACGTTTTGGGCCTTTGAGAAGTACAATTATTCAAGTAATTGGTTGATTTGTTTGAGGAGTTATAATGGGGGTACGGTAATACTTTGTAACATCACTCCACATAGGCCAAGGAAAATGATGTATGTTTTAATCATTTGCAAATTCACTCAATAAAATCGTGTACTAGGGGCACCAGAGGTTAAAGAACTAAAGGCCATCTGCCAATAATGCAAAGAGAACAGATAGGTAAAGAAGCCACCTTCCTCCATTAAGTAAATGACAGGAGGAGGAACCAGCACAAAGCTTTCATACCTTATGATACTAGACTCATTGCAGAAAGTCGTCGTTGAGGTGGATTTATCGCTGTATAACAGTAGAATTGTTGCAATGTTGTTGTAATGAAATTTATACGGCTTGACCTTTATTTTTTCAGTTAGTATAATGCCAGGGTATTCTTATTCTATAGGAATTTGATATTGATGATCTGGAAGAATCAACAGAGTATGATGGTGGATTTACAAAGGATTCACAAACAATAAAGTATGTATTGGTTTGCTTAGTGGCCTTTTAAAACGATTTTTATCGATTAAACTATGTACTGCTCTTGGTGCCACATGCAGATTAATTCATTTATCTTACACCACCGATTTTGGTGGAATCTTTCGAAATTATTATTGTATAACTACTTTTTGTATTTTGCAATACTTTCCTGATAAATGCGCTCACACCCACACCCAGCACTGCCTTTCCCCTTGTTTCTGATTTAGTTGTGTTGTTTTCTGAGATATAAGAAGAGGCTCGCCGTAACAGTTAAAGTCCCCTTTGGGTACTGTACGGATCCATATTATAAGCATTAGGTGTATATTTAATTGAGTTTGTATTGTTATATTTAACAGGAATTTCTGGACCATTTTACGCAAAATGAGCACTGCAGAGCAACGGCAGTTTTTGCAGTTCACCACAGGGAGTGACAGAGTACCAGTTGGTGGCCTTGCTAAATTAAGGTTAATTATTGCAAGAAATGGACCTGACTCAGATAGGTATGATTTTTATTTGTTGTGTTTGGGAAGGTAAATAGTATATTATTATTTTGATATGAACCCTGAGCTTTAGCCTGCATGATAGAAAACTAGAAAAGATCTATGAGAGAGAGAGAGAGAGAGAGAGAGAGAGAGACACACACACACACACACACACACACACACACACACACAGAGAGGAGTGCATGACAGTACACCATTACCATATCCATTACATGATATCCAATATGGGTTAAAGTAATTTTAGTTTTTGTGTTGTGTAAGGACATTTGGTAAACATTTTATAGTACGGAGGGTTATTATCGCCATTAAAATAAATTTCACTTTTTGAAAANGTGACAGAGTACCAGTTGTGTGCTTTGTGAAATTAAGGGTAATTATTGCAAGAAATGGATCTGACTCAGATAGGTATGTTTTTTATGTGTTTTGTTTGGGAAGGTAAATAGTATATTATTATATTGATATTAACCCTGAGCTTTAGCCTGCATGATAGAAAACTAGAAAAGATCTATGAGAGAGAGAGAGAGAGAGAGAGAGAGAGAGAGAGAGACACACACACACACACACACACACACACACACACACACACACACACACAGAGAGGAGTGCATGACAGTACACCATTACCATATCCATTACATGATATCCAATATGGGTTAAAGTAATTTTAGTTTTTGTGTTGTGTAAGGACATTTGGTAAACATTTTATAGTACGGAGGGTTATTATCGCCATTAAAATAAATTTCACTTTTTGAAAAAATGCGTCATTTAAATTGAAATTGATATTTGGATATGTTTACGAAGTACCACATGCCCCCAAAACATTGATTTCTGTTAAATAGTCTACGCATTCAGCAGAATAAAGGCTATTTTGAGTATCAGTTAGTTAAGTATCAGTTGTATCAAAATTTAGAAGATTGATTAATATAAGGGTAGGTGCGTGAAGGTTCAGCTATAGTAGGATTTTGAACAAAAGTTAGACCAAAGAAGTCTCTTATAAACCTGTGAGGATCATATCCAAAAAGAGATACCAAAATTAGCCAGATTGACCAAGGGAAATTGCTCTTTGGTTCCCCGATGAAAAGGAATCTGATGGTAAACTGCTGCAATTTTTGATGGTAGGATACGCTGAGGAGATTAGCATAAAATGAGTGAAAGAAGGGCCTGGGGAATTGATGTGAAAGAATGTGTCTGTCAAGTATTATGGGAGTGGTTGAATATCGTAGTCCGTGGCGAAAAATAGTAGGGTCCATTAGAATTAAATATGCTACTTAACAAGGATGACGACAGTGAATAACATTAAGGATTTGATATTAATACGATTTAAGTAGGTTATTGGATCTTCCTTTTGATCGTATGGTCCCTCTGGATCAAAAAGTTAACATTTTCAGAAATGTTTCTGTTTTTTAGCCAGCAATCATACGAATTTTGGCATAAGAGCCTAAAACATCCCAATTTCCCTTATATTTATATTGCTACGTCATTTTGGTATGTCAAAAACATTTGGAGTAAATTTATCTTTTTCTGTTTATCTCATCATTTTAGGCTGCCCACTGCGCACACTTGCTTCAATGTTCTTCTGATGCCGGACTATTCAGATAACGAAAAGTTAAAAGATAGGCTAATGAAAGCAATAACACATGCTAAAGGATTTGGCTTGTTGTAAACATTGATTACGCAGAGTGTTTTCATCCTCTATCCAGTTTTTTGCCCTCCCTATACAAATTTGAAAAAAAATGAAAAATGGGCGGTATAATTTTATAAGCCAGAAGAGTACTGTAAATATATGTAGTTCTTTACATTCTGCACAGGTCCCAGGACTGTGTAGGATAATGGGTTAGTGGAAGATACGTTTGTGGGCATTCGTCAGTTGGAAAGACCCATTAAGGATGACACAGTCATTTTTAGTCCTGTTAAGTGTAAGGTCAGAGTATGGTAACTTGATTCAATAATACGGGTAAGGTGATGAACTTCAGTTTAATTTCGGGTGAAGGGTGATGGGATAGATAAACTGTTTGGTGTAATTTAAGGTACAACTTTTCTTGAGAAAAACACCAGTGAGATATAAGCCGTAACTTAAATTATTATTATTGTTGTTATTATTATTATTATTATTATTATTATTATTATTATTATTATTATTATTATTATTATAAAATCTGTTTATTTTAATTGCGTTAACTTAAATTATTATTATTATTATTATTATTATTGTCTTTTTTGCTAAATGTCACAGTTCATACTGGCTGCTTTTACTTTGGCCGGGTGTAAACAATACACCTAAGGCATATCATGTCCTTAAGTTCAGATGCTAAATACTTTACGAAGGATGCTTGCAGTTCCTAGTAAGCAGGTCTTTTGGACTATTTGAAGATTCATATTTTTCTT
>RDPX01000020.1:1377516-1403963 GCA_003991215.1 Morbakka virulenta
GTCCTATCTATATGGAATTTAACACTGTTTGTCCTGAGGGCTTGTTCCTGGGCACTGAAAATAAGAGCCTCTGTACAGCCTTTCAAGTCCCCATTTCTAAGCCAACTCCAAGATTTTGTTACATCTTTTCCTTCCATGTCTCTCAGGTACTGTCCATGCATCGCCTTCTCCTTCCATAAGTTAACTGTGTTGTCAGCTCCCGTCTTTTTGTAGTTTGCTGGCTCAATGGATTCCTTGACATCCGTCGCATTCTGATTTCGCACAGCAATAATCATCGGTTCTGTATGGTGTTTTATATACCACCAAAGGGCATTTTCCTCAGATTTTATAGCATTTTTGCATCCTATCAGACCCCGCCCGCCTTTCGTTCGTGGAACATACAGCCTGTCCACGTCACTTTTGGGGTGGAGTTCTTTGTACATTGTCATTCTCTTTCTAGTTTTACGGTCCATTTAATCCAACTCGTTTGTCTTCCAGTTCAATATCCCTGCACCGTATTATTATTATTATTATTATTATTATTATTAATTACAGTGGTACCACGATGTTAGATGAATACGTGAATGAGCAACGTTTTAAATTAGTAACAATTAGTAACAGTTTACCTTTCTCTTTGTATTTTTGTGCACACAACATTCAATGTTTCTCAAATAATTTTCCCCCCTGAAACCTCCGTTTTCACTTACGATTGAAAAAACCCCACAAACGTAGTGCTTAAGCTATTGGATTTCAGAACCATTACCCAGACAAGATGTGTTGTTTTGGTGTCGGTATGAAAAATCGCTCAGACGGCAAGAGGGGTACCTTGTTTTCTAATTTCTGTTGGCTGAGCTAATCTGCAAGGAACTATTAAGGAGAATTTGAGAAAAGGACTATGTAGCAATTCCGCATGAACACTTTAACTGATTTCAGTTAGCTTTTGTCAAAAGAAAGAAATATGCTACTAAAAGCAAGAGTTTTCTCCCTCCAGTAGCTAATGTCTGGTGTCACGGCTACTATTTCTCTACTGCAATACTACTACTTATACTTATACTACTACTACTACTACTACTACTACTACTACTACTACTACTACTTTTACTACTACTTTTACCACTACTTTTACTACTACTACTACTACTACTACTACCACCACTACCACCTATTACTACTACTATTACTACTACTACTACCACTATTACTACTAGTACTACCACTACTACTACTACTACTACCACTACCAGCACTACTTTTGCTGCTTTTGCTTCGCCTGGTGCTGGTACAAGTACTACTGCGGCTGCTGCTACAACTACTGCTACGACTTCTGCTTCGACTAAGACTAGCACTATACTGGCACTACATTTGTAGAAAATATAATTGCTGCAACTGTAACGTCTGCAAGGACTGTTTTCTCGCCATTACTTTGTAGCGTCCATAATTAAATAATGGACTCGGGACTGTGCTTTTTTGCTGAAACTGTACATTTTAGCTTGTGGCTGCAATCACTGTGAAACAAACATTGGTCAGCAGAACAAAGAACGTGCCAACATGGAATTTGACACCGTTGATAATTTCTCCATTAATGCATGCAGACCCAATCTGAGAGCCATTGGCGTATCAAAAGAAAATGGCTATTGATAATCCACAATTCGTAATATGTAATAGATTACATAAGGGCTGAAACTAGCGTACGGTATGCAGGGTAAAGCTGTTTTCCATGGGGGGTTTTTGTCAGCAGATGGCAGTTTCACAATAGATTCAACGGTAGAGGAAATGCTGTAACTGTCGCCCAAAGCCCAAATTTCAACACTTTTTCTTTGACGAGGTTTTCCACTGAAGATATTCCAAGTGTTACCTAATTTTCTGCAACACAAAATATGTAACGACATAACAGTTTTAATATATCCCCCGTTAATTTGATTCCTGTCTGCCATAAAATCTCGTTACTGGCAATAGTTCAAAATAGGCAGTGATACAAATTTGGCTCTGATGGGGTGCTAAAATAAGCATTTATAATATTTGTATCATGGATCCCCTGGCGCCGCCACTGTTACAGCAAAAAGGCAAAAACGTCAATGTTTCTTCTCTACGTCTTGAAGAAAGCTTGAAGTCGCTTAGGGCTCTGTCTTTTGTAATTTGTATGCCAAACTTATAAATAACAACCGAAGTACCCTAAATGTTGCACCTGTGTGGTATTGTTTCTGATAAGCGTACAACCCAGTTAAGTGCCACACTTGGTTTGGTGTAAGCAATAAACAGTTTTCGAAGGAAAAGAGGACTAGCTTGTATGATCTTTTTATTTTCTGTGTGACTTTCTTTATTTTCCTTCCATGGTATCTACTTTTTATTTCTATTAAACAACAATTATTAAAACAATATTTCATGACATTGGTTGACTTGCATATTTAGGCTAAAGCCAGCGAGCATGTTTGATAAAAGCACAATTTGACAGAAAAAAAACGATTGAGATTGCTTTTTCTAATTTAAGAAGCAGCAAAGATATTAGCGATGCATGTCACTTTTGCGAACGTGTAAAACGTTTTATCGCTCTTTGAATCTGAACCCTAAATAATATCCAGAAACGTAGACAAAACTGCAGATCGCGCTGATGAAGCTGAAGAATATTGGACGGTGTTTTTGAAACGGTGTTGACGTGGCCGTTTTGAATGGAATAACTAGTCAAAGTATTTATATTACTCTTTTTCAGGTGGAAAAGTTATTATTACCTTATATTCTCCACTGGCAACTTTTAATCCATTATTGCCGTTACAAGTTACAAGTACTTGGGTCTTTTATTATACTTTTGTGAAAGACGTAATCGAAATTCCAGTTTGGTTTTTTCGTGTGTGTTTTATTGTTTTTGAAGAATATTAAGCTTCACTTAATAAAGATGAAAATATGAAAAACATTTATACAGAGAAATCGGAATATGCATGCACATGTACTAAAGTGCTATAAATAGTTTGAATATAAATAGTTTTAAAATTTTAAATAGTTTTAAAAATCACCAATAGTGCATAATAGGAGTGAAAAAACGTGTACGTTAATTACTTGCACAGTTTTTAGGTTTTACTGATCTTATTTTCTTAATGTATATATTTCAGGCATAACAAGCCTGAAAGTAACAGTTAAAATTGCCTGGGAACAAGCAGACAGTTCAGACGGGTGGTCACCCCGTTATTGTTCATTTTTGATACCTGCCACTGCTACAAGTAAGTCAGAAATACATTTGAGAAAATGGATTTTGGAAGCTGTTATGCAACGCCATCTTTTTCCTTGTAAATGTTGGTCATTATCATGTCTTGTCATATAACCACTTGGTCCATTGAAGATCGGTATTATTTGCTTCCAAGAGATCTTCGTTGGAGAAATTTGTACCTAGTTTTCAGTCTGGAAGAATTTGATACGTGGTTTGTACAGGTCCTCCACAAGGAGAGGCCGCACTCGCCGATAACTTCCATCAAATGATGGTTAAGGTGAAGAAATGTCTGCACAATGCACGTTAAAGAAAATACTTGACAGAAACTGGTGAGGTCTGGTGAAAATTGTTTACTTGGATAATTTGATTAAGGCCTTTTACAACAGATCATATTTGGCATATGTGATGTTAGCGTTTAAAGCATTGAAGGATATTGACCTACTGAAGACAAAAAAAATTACCAAGCTGTTGTCTGGGGGTTTTTTTGAAACGGAAAAGAGAATTATTGTGAAGTGCAGTGTTATTTCATATTATTGGACATACACTGGAAGCTTTGCTTAGACCTTTACTGGACATACTGTATTTTTAGGTGGAGATAAGCGAAATGTTCTGTTTTATAATTAATACTTTTTCAACTCAGATTTTCTTATGACTGGATGAAGTCGTTAATCTTCTTATTTTTTAAGAGGCAGTCCAACTAATGCACATTCTTCTATAAAAATGGATCCACGTCATTCCCCCGTCAACCACAGTATTTTTGGTGATTGTAAATTTTCAAACAACCATGGTTTTTGTCAAGATAACAAAAGTTCCAGTTACTTAAGCAGTGGTGATGCCGAAGTAATTCAGTATTCAGGCTTTTAACAATATCGGATTAAGTTTTTTAGGGACTTGAAATGGGAAAAGCCACTGTGCTTGCCATGGATACAGTTATAAGGTACCCTATTGCATTTGGTTTATTTTTACTTTATTTTCCCTCTCGTGGTGCTGTTAATTACAAATGTCTAATTAAAACGCAGTGAAAAATAATGAAATGAAATTTTATGAAATAATAATGTAGACAAATTACAAGGTAAGGATAAACTCTATCTTGGTTTTAATTGCCTTGAATGTCATCAGTGGGTCAACAGAAGGAATTATAGGTTGATAAATGTTTTGTGCTAAAATGATATCAGAAAACAGCGCTCCATTTGTTGAAGTCGAGCCGGCCCTGCGAAAAGGATACATTTTTGATTGAGCAGCTTTTGTACACTCTTAGTTGTAAAGCTGCATTTATTGAAAAAAAAAAAAATTATTGGTAAAGTGTTCAACTGTTGAATTGTGCAAAGTATACCCATTATAGCATGGAATCAAATGCTTTCAATACATCAACATGAAACTTCTGCAGTCGGGCATTTTGCTGAATGGATTGACCATTTCGTAGTTAACCGTTAGTTTTGGTTTTATTCTGTCATTTATTGAACTGTTTTTTACTGTTGTTACCAAATACAAGTAACACAGTACAGGTACTACTTTGTTGAAAAAAAAGCGATAACTGGCCCAGATGCGGCTCTGAGATGATTCCAGTTAAGAGACTACGTCCAGAACCATTTGTATTTTTTTTGTTTCCCTCGTATGTTGCACGCATATGGCAACATGGCATTGCCATTACTCTTTAATCTTGATATGTAGTTTTCTAACTTCACCTTTTCAGGTTATTCACATGTCCAATTACCCACGAACTTTCATCTCGTGTTACTTTTGCCCGTGCGCATTACACCTTTTGACCCTTAATTTTTTTCACAGTTGCTGTTTCTGAAAAAAGTGAAGGAAACCAACATAGAATATCTGCATCCATATGGTTACAAAACGTTTTTTTTAAATGACTCATCTAAATCCAACATGGATTCCTTGACAGTAAATTATGTTACCTCGAGAACAAATACGAGCCAGTCTCCGATACACTTCCAGTCCTGAGCCTGAAAGGAAAATTATGTAAGATTACCAATGTTAAAGATGTGAACAGAAAAATCAAACCTGCTATCCATACCAAAACCAAAGAAATAAAAAGGGTCCTGTCAAGACCAAATAACATACTGAATTGTAAAAGGAAGACATTCTCAATCGTAACTTAAATCGGATGAAAGGCAAGTGGGTCGATATCTTTAGAGTTTTACTCATGTGTAGGCTCACAAAAGCATCTCGGCTAAAGCTCTGAAATGTCGTGACATCAAAATTCACATCATTGGTATTGATATGTCGCCTGCCTTCAATACCACCAATAGAAAGGAACTTGGAGTTATCACCACCTTTTTCAGAACAAGATTAATGGAGAATGGCAAGACTTGCATAGTGACACCTCCATCAACATGATGTTTGGTAATTTTCCAGGCAAAGATTTCCTAACCAATGTCGAATCTTCCCAAGGTGATGCCTTCAGTGGTACATTTTTCAATATTGCTTTGGAGAATAGTCCAAGATCACTCGGGAAAAAGATGAATGGAAAAAAATTATAGAATATTCTTATTCAAAACCTCTTCACTTCCTAACAAGCTTATTTCTGCTGATGACAGAAATGTTTCGACTGAAAGCATTGTTTAAAAATAACATCCCAAGAGCACAGCCAACGAAGTACTAAGCAAACGAAATCTGAAAGTAAACAAGGGTAAAACTGAAGAAACATTGATTGAAAGGTTTAATGAAAAGAAGGAAGAAGTGTGGAGGAACGTCAAAAAACTTGGGTTACCATTGGGTTTCTATTAAGATATGAAACAGTGAATACAGTTGTCATATGCTACTTTCTCCAACATCGATAAAATATGGTTAAATATAAATAAAATAAGTCCCTTCTCAGGCCAGTGCTAACCTTCAACTTTGGAACATGGGAGCTGAAAGAGGAAAATTAAATTGATGTACGCAGGAAGCATGTTAGAAGCATCACAAAAGATCGCAAGATTTGTAATAGAAAAGTCTATAAAAGATGCAAAGAAGAACCTATCAACCTGTCTATAAAGATAAACAAGTTTGGACATGTTATGGGATTGGACGAAGAAACTCTTGCAAGAAAAGCTATGGTTAACTATTTTGAAATTCCACAACATGCCAAGAAATACCAATACAAAGCAAGAAATACGCTCCCAGCAACCACAAATGAAGACGTGAAGTATGCTACTAAAGACGTTGCATCTGCTCCTGTTTCACAGTATACATTCATACATGACCTGGAAAGCCTATGTGAGCTAGGACAAGATCAAAAAGTATGGGAAGGAATTGTCAATGCAATTTGCCTCGCCGAAGATAATTAAGATATTATCTTAAAAATTGGAAAGACGAAAAAGAAGAAGAAAAAGTACAAATGTCACTTTATAACATCCAACCATCATGCTGTAGGCATCGAGGATATGCACAGCCAGATTCAATCGACCGTAAATACTTTACCAAAATGAGACTATCTTGGTCATGGGTGATTTTAATTTTAGCTAGGCAATCTCTACGTCGACTTACCCAATGCTATAGGTATACACACCAATAATAAATGTAATAAATCAGCCCAGCTTCTAGAATTTTGTCGGAAATATTTACTTATCTTCAACAATGTTCCAGAAATACGAACTCCATACCTTGACGCCCCTGATGAGCATGCAAACCAAATAGATGACATTTTAACTCTAAAACCATCTGTTCGCCAGCGTGTACTAAATATATAGCACCTTTTTCCGCAATATCAGATATATCCTACAATAGAATGGTAAAAAAGAAGAAACACTGAGTTTTTCCAGACATTAAAAACAAAGTTGTACCAAAAGTTGATCTTGAAGCTTTGTCATCTTCGAAGTCCCAGCAATTTGAGTTAAGCAACTACTCTCTTTTGCAGTAAGATTCCTATCCAAGTAAAGACTTCTACATCACTACCATACGAGATGCAGGCAGCAGAATTACTACCCAAAATGTCCTTTAAACCAGAAATGTTCAAAGAAACAAGTATGCAATTGACAACGAATACTGAATCGGAAATTAGAGAAAGAGAATTGTCGCCAGCTAATTAAATCGAAAAGGACATTTGAAGCCTTCCTCAGAGACAATACTGCGCTCCCCTAAAAAAGTTTGAAACTAAACCTAAGAAATCGACTGAGGCATTTTAATGGTGTTGTTGGTAATGGTAGTGTTTTAATTACAGTCACTACCAAAAGTTTAAGACCACTCATGGAAATACGTAGATTTCTCGGTATGAGATCGTATTGCATCATCCTACTGCTGAGATTGCATCATACTCATTGTTTGCGCTCTGCTCGCTCATTACACGTTCTTCTTTAACACCGGACATCTGAATCGATTTTACTTTGGGAGTTTTTTCACTTTTTATACTTCTTATTGCTAAAGAAATGGGTCGAAAAAAGTACCTCAGTGTAGTTCAAAGAGGTCAAATTGTTGCTCTGCATAGAGAAGGACTATCTGAAAGGAATATTTCGACGAAATTGAAAGTCAGCAAAACTGGAGTCCACCAAGCAGTTAAAAAGTATCAGCAGTATGGCTGCTACAAAGACTTACATCGGAGTGGAAGGCCAAGAAAAACCACTGTAAGAGATGACCACCTGATGAAAAGGATAGCTACGAGGTCACCAATGAGTTCCATCAACAAAATTCGAGCTAATTTGGTGGAAAGAGGTGTGAGTGTAAGTCGCATGACTGTTTCCAGACGTCTTTCACACGAATTCGGTCTAAAATCCTACAAGCCTGCCAGAAAACCACGCCTGACACCGGTAATGAAGGCAAAACGATTAGACTTCGCTAAGAAGTACCAGAACTGGACANGACGGTGCCCCTTGTCACCGATCAAAAGTTGCTATGAATTTTCTGACTGAGAACAGGATTCATGTTCTCTATTAGCCGGGCAACAGCCCTGACCTGAATCCAATAGAGAATCTGTGGACGGAAATGAAAGATAAAGTTTCCCAGAAACAGCCATCAAGTGCTAAGGACCTGGTGGAAGCGATAAAAGAAGTGTGGGTGAACGAAATCTCGCATGAATACTGCAGAAATCTAGTACACAATATGCCAAGACGCCTGCAGGCAATAATTAAAAGTGGCGGTGGACCCACCAACTATTGAATATCAAGGAAACAACTATCAATATGGATGCAAATTTAATCAAAAGATACTAAAAAATATGAGATTTGTGTTTAAAGGAAATATTATCCAAAATAAATCAGTTTTAATATAGATATATAATCAGTTGTATCATTTCAGAATCAAAATTAAGGGTGGTCTTAAACTTTTGGTAGTGACTGTAGTAAGGATGATATTCTTGAACGCTCGCTAAAATTTTATGACGAGCTTTATTGGAATGTTCGATTTATCATGCATATAGATGATACATTTGACAACCCAATTCCTCCTATGTTTAACGAAGCTCTTAATTGTTGCGAATGGTCTCACTGAAAACTACCCACCCCCACCCCATTTAGGCTGCCAGGCCATATTTACAAGCTATTCACAAACATTATCGCAGCATAGGTCAGAGGAGATTATACACTTATCAGATTCATAGGCTGCCTATTAAACGGGTAGAGGGACAATCGAGCAAAGTATCGCTTAAAAATGAAGCATCACAAAGCCTTTTGAATTCAATCGCCCAGTTGTCATACCCTTAATAGATTTCACTAAGGCATTTGACACAGGGAGAAACATGAGGGGAAAAGGGGTCCATGCCTCCCTTGTGAAAATATTTCAGTCTATTTTATCCCCTTAGAAAAAATATAGGTTGCAACTATCTTTTTTATGAAAAAGAATTATGCAACCTAGTGTCTGTCTTACGGCTTTCTTATATCAAGTAGGTCTTGTCATCAGAAATGAAGTCCAAAATTCATATCGTCCTGTCAGTTATTTGGGTATTGTCTCCAAAAAATAAAGTCAAGAGAAATACTTTCGCATCTTCTTTAAAATCATTCTGGTTTAGGTCCATATTTTGAAAAATAATTCTGGTTTACGGCTCGCTGACCACGGTGAGCCAGCTTCGTTACTGACTTGACAACATTAAACTGTCAAGTCAGTGACATAAACAATGTTCTAAAGAGCGATACGGTACTTTGAGGCAATAGCAACTTTCCTCTCGATGTTTTACCTGATGATAATTTTACATTTTCTTTTTCTAGATAACCTGAGCTAATAAGGGCTTCACTTATACTTGTAGACATAATAGGGAAATGATCTACAAAATACCCTAAAAGGCTTTGTTTTTGTTCTCCAATAATAAACTTTGCGGCCCTACTGTACAAGTAACCTATTGTGGAATCTAAATTTCACAATTTATTAGTATCTATAATTATTACTTAAGTTTGACTTAAACAACATTGTCTTCAAATATATTAAGTCATCACATGACCCTCTTCTATCGTTATATATAAATAGGTCTATGTGAATTTGTATTTTATCATCTAGGTTTAGAGTCTAGAAATTTAAGTAAGAGGGCTAATTAATATAAATAACATGACAAAATCTACCCCATCATGTTTGGTTGTATATCTCTTCCTCAAAAACTTCCCAGAAAAGCCTTTTTCACTCGCAGTTCTCTTCTCTGTTCAATAATTAAAGCTTCTAGGTTCCTTTCAATTGTTAATGAGGTCCTTGTACAGGTCATCAAAAACAGGTTCACTTAATTCCTTTGAGTTTGGGATTTTTATTAATATTTAGTATAGTCTTTGAATGAATCATCCTACTTCTGACCTCGTGACTATTACCAAGGACCGCATTAAGTGGTATGTGGATAAATCTGAAGAGGGCCTTGCTATAGCTCTAAGGCTCTAAAGATATATCTAAGGCCCAGAATAGGGTATTAAATGCTGGTTTTCTACGTGTGTCTTTTGGAAATGGTGCAAAGGTATTTGAAAATAACAGGTCATTCTTTTTGTGGGAACTGTGAACTTCTTTTCTTCTCCAGACTAATGATTTCTTGGCAACATTTTCCCATGAAATTTATGTTCATAATTTTAGTTTTCACTTTGGTTTTGCTGGAAAGCCCTTTTCTTTGTAAAGCCTGAATTTGGATGGTAAGTGTGTAAACTAAAAGTGGATGGTAAGCTCCAACTCTGGAAATACCAGAAAGCAGCAGGAACCAGAATCCCTCTTTCTCTCTTTTACATGAATTGCAGGGATGTGATATTACTTGCTGAAACATTTTAACCACTTAAAGAAAGATGGATTTTTTTATTGGTTAGTCTTACTGGCCTTTCTTATCTTTCTTGGAATTCTTATATACATTAATTTTAAAAATCTTCTTCCTGTAAAGTTTGATCATTGCATAGATCAAAGAAATACCCCACACTCACGTTGTTTGTATAATTTAATTACAAAGTTTTAATTCATGACTGTATATACCTGTATGGAATACCGTTTGGGTAAAGTGTGGGCGCTGTACCATCTTGTCGCTTCTAATCTTCTCGGTCTGGTTCGAGTTGTCTAATTTTTCTATCTTACTACTACTACTATTACTACTACTACTACTACTACTACTACTACCACTACTATTACTATTACTACTACTACTATTACTACTACTATTACTACTACTACTACTACTACTTCTACTACTACTACTACTACTACTACTTCTACTATTTTACTAACATTGTCTCCACCTCAGTGCTGTTGTTTCGCGAATAGATAAGTCCCCCTTCGATTGTAGCTTCTTTTCTTAACCCCTTGACTTTAAAACTTTTTTCATATAGCTGGCTATTTTCTTTTTATCGTCGGAACAACTTAAAGCCCAATGTGAATTTATTTTTTTGCATTAAATTGTCCTTACTTTAGAGTCCCTATCTTGGTGCCTTGTTTAGCGCTTAACCTTTAAAAATTTTATAGTAGAAGGTGGAAGCGATAGGGTCAGTGTCTGCGGCGTCCGCAGGACTCATCTAACTAGAACTGGTGGTCAGCGACGTTATCATTAAAGCAGACTGATAGTCTGCAATGCACAGTCCCTTAATACTACTTGCTGCCATACTTTTCAATGGGTCTCACTTCATTTTTTTGGCTACTAGCCTTCTACCTGTTCGATAAAAATGACCCTGCTTGAAATGTTCACGTCAGTATAGCTCCTTTGGTCTCAAAAGTCTACAAAATATTAAACCAAAGTTTAGTGAAATAGGTGGTATATGGTTAAATGGAACAGGTACTGTTTAAAGTTTCATTTAAGGTTCGATACATTCTTAAGTTCTTGGACAAGGTTCACGTTTAAACAATTTTTAAGTCAACCAGGGGGCGTTCCAGGTAAAAAAAGCTATCAAGGATATTGTGATTAAATTAAAATAAGAGTCAACTAAATATAAAAATGATAAAAACAAATATGATCTTAAAGATGAAACCAAATGAAAATTTGCTTTGAGAAAGATTTTATCAGAAGAAGGTTTTCAAGACGTAGAGATTTACAACAAATTTGGCTTCTTAAGCTTTCAAAATTTTATTTTTGATTTGAAAGAAAGAGTCTGTCAATTAAATAAGTCAGGATTTTCAATGGGAGCAGTGAAAGCTGGGGTTTTCCATGTAAACGACGCAGACCGACAGGCGCGTGTTGCACAGGTAAGTGCACAAGTTGTACAGTAGATTCCGCGACTACGGCTGAAAAAACGTGCGCGAATATCTGTTCTGTTTGCAAGTTGGGATATTAGTACCTTGAGCTGAAAGACTAGAAAACGGATAAGTGTTCTGAAGGCTACGAACATTGATGCGCTTTGTATGCAAGAGACAAGATGGAAAGAAAAGACAACGAGGAAGTTTGGAAAATGTTTCAAGATACTTTATACTGGCAAAAAAAGTAGTCAAAGTGGTGCTAGAGTGACCTTTGCTCCAAAGATAAGACCAGGGCGATATACATGAAAATACCTTGGAATAGGGTGATTAGAGTGAAAATGCCGCTTGCTGGAGAAGTGCTAAAATTGTCCTCGGCCTTTACTCCACAAGCTGGAAGAAGTGTAGTGGAGGAGAATTTCTTGAGTCGGTTACGAGACAAGTGTTGGCATGAGGACTGTAGGAATCTGTTTTAATGGAGATTGACATGGTTGATTATGCTTAAAAATATGCCTGGCGATACCATCGGAACCATAGAGGCAAGATGACACAATTCTATCAGGAATATCAGCAGCAAGGAACAAGTGAAAATAAAGTGATTGGATATAAGAGGATGCCAAGGAAACTAAATATCAAAATTTAAGAGACAATTTTGTGAAACGTTTTGACTCATCCCTCTGAGCTATGGACAATCAGAAACAAAGATGTAAGTCTATTAGAAATGATGAAGATGTACAATTTTGTAAATTTATGCATAGGTTTCCGTAAATGCATTCATAAATGCAGAGTGAGCAGGGACTTTGTGGCCACCCTATAGCTCTTAAGAGTCAGATATCAACAAGTTACCGATCAGTCTTATACCCATTGGAACAGGACACAGAGAAATTTCTTCACTCTGTTTTCCTTGCAGGTTTCCTGCATTCTGTTGCTGTTTGCTTTGCTATGAATATACCAATATTATATCTATTCCAAAAAACACTTTTAAAACCTGAAATCTAAACTGAAATGTTTCCTGTGCTCTGACCAGCGTTTATCTTGTTTACCATAAGCTACATTCATTCAGTGACCTTTTGGTCTTGTGAATCAGTTTGTATGAAAAACTAACAGGTATTGGTGTCAAATTATGTTTTATTAAAGAACAAACGCGCAATTGTTTGCTTAAATTTAAATAGAAGTTCCAATTGGAGGAGTAAGTACTAATCAAATGTGAAGGAAAATTTGACATTTGCTTAGCATTACCAATTGGATCCTAAAGCACATACTAACCAACACTAAGAGAAAATCCGGTGAAATGTATACGGTAATATTCTGTGTGTTTTTTGCAACCATAATGGATCAAACAGAATCCTTACTACTGAAGGGTAAAATACTAGTGGGTAACATTAATTTTAAAGATCCTCAGAAGGCACCCGAAAAATTGAAGCCAGGCTCATGTATTACAATCGAGTTGCAACAACAAGCTACCGGTAAGTCTAATACCTTATGGAATAGAACGCAGAGAAATTTCTTCACTCTGTTTTCCTTGCAGGTGTCCTGCATTCTGTTGCTGTTTGCTTTGCTATGAATATACCAATATTATATCTATTCCAAAAAACACTTTTAAAACCTGAAATCTAAACCGAAATGTTGCCTGTGCTCTGACCAGCGTTTATCTTGTTTACCATAAGCTACATTCATTCAGTGACCTTTTGGTCTTGTGAATCAGTTTGTATGAAAAACTAACAGGTATTGGTGTCAAATTATGTTTTATTAAAGAACAAAAGCGCAATTGTTTGCTTAAATTTGAATAGAAGTTCCAATTGGAGGAGTAAGTACTAATCAAATGTGAAGGAAAATTTGACATTTGCTTAGCATTACCAATTGGATCCTAAAGCACATACTAACCAACACTAAGAGAAAATCCGGTGAAATGTATACGGTAATATTCTGTGTGTTTTTTGCAACCATAATGGATCAAACAGAATCCTTACTACTGAAGGGTAAAATACTAGTGGGTAACATTAATTTTAAAGATCCTCAGAAGGCACCCGAAAAATTGAAGCCAGGCTCATGTATTACAATCGAGTTGCAGGAAATTAGTATGGCAGATGCTCCAGCAAAAAGCATTTCAGTTCAGACTGTTAAAAATGAAAAGGAAGGAGTGTATGTCAAAGGACAACCTATTAAATATTCATTAGTCTTGCCTGATAAAGATATCCGTGGTACCTACTTTGCAATTAATGTTGTTCTTAATATAGGATGGTGTAAAAGCGATAACCCTCAAGGTAAATGGATACAATCTAATGATTACTTGACAGATACGATAACGAAGGTTGATTTAAAAAAGTGTGCAAAACAAAAAGAACCCGAATGCAAAGGACCAGATGCCATTTTGGTTTTGGTATAATTAATGCAAGAGCTGCAAACGATAGACTGCTTAGTCTATTACACTTTTTATCATCCAATGCCAGGTCGAGTAGATGAAATTCTTACAGCATGTGGGCGGAGGTCAAAAAAGGGTACCAGTTTTAATTGTTGCAATTTAATATTTTACAGCCATCGTTCAATTATTAATTTCATCAAATTATTAGCCAGACAAACTGTAAATCAAAATAAATACCAGTAGTTGAATTCTATTTGACACTAAGTCCATTGTTACACTTATTTCTACATTCTAATTGCTACTATTGTAACAATTACAGTAATGTATTGAAGGGAATGTCAAACACAATTCAAATTTATATATTTGTAGTACATAGTTTGTTACTCTCATGGCCTTGGACACTAAAAAATAGCATCTATATACCATTACATCTATGTATTTTATAAAGCTCTTTCCTGGTCACGAGATGTGTTGATTGGCTTCGTAAGAGATGAATTATCACCAAAATACTTCAAACGAATATTGAGGTAAAATCGATGTAACCATTGTTGCTTCGTTGCTTAGCTTTAAGAATTATTTTCCATTCATTGCTAAATATTCGTAGATCAGCTATGGAAAGCAGTTAAGACATCACTTTATTTGAAAGCTGTTTCTTTTTTTATTTTGTTTGTATCCTTTTTAGTTTCGCTGTACACACAGGTATTTAAGAAATCCTTATGACTCTCTTAAGTC
The DNA here is from genome assembly GCA_003991215.1 of Morbakka virulenta. NCBI lineage: Eukaryota > Metazoa > Cnidaria > Cubozoa > Carybdeida > Carukiidae > Morbakka > Morbakka virulenta. The sequence continues at coordinate 1,392,327 of RDPX01000020.1, forward strand.
TTGTTTCTAATCATACAGTGCCTGTAAAGAGTAAAATAATGACTTGTAACATTTAACATAACTAAAGATAACCGTGAAAGCAAGAAGCAGCACCTTCTTTAAGGCAAAATTCAGCCCAATCAGGGGCATCTGTAGGTAGTTGCAAATCACCAGTGACGTTCTCTTTGTAAGGTGAAATGATGAGTTCATTCGGTATATTAAGCAAATTAAGACCTTATGCAAATGTTACTGTAAACATTTTGTTTAGTGCTCATTACACATCGATATTTGTGATCAGTGATAGGGGCTGATGTTGAGTAATCGCTTCTTTAGGAGTTCCTAGACCTACATACTTTTAAAGTTACCATAAGGATTTTTACAAGATGAGTATGGATGCTCATTAACTTTAGTGAAAAATCACAGGCCTTGTAAATTGTTCAAAATTTTCAGTAGAAACCGGCAGGTAGATAGCCTTGGATTGTGTTTTAAGAATTATACAAATACTTCATCTGGCAAAACTACTTTTACACAATTTTGTTATACTTATTGTTCCTATTTTACAGATCGGATATAGACTTCTCAATCTCTGATTTTAATTGTTGCCCACCACCAAACACGATTTCTTTCTTTTCCCTTGTTTGTAATATCTGGCATTTGGCAACATTTTATTTAAGAGATAGTTCACATATTACGTAATCAAGGTGTGGGGGGGGGGGGTAGGATTCATCAAAATTGATTATGCTGGATAATGGGGTAGGGGTGTCAACAAGTTTGATGACATAAGCAAATGAAAAAATAATGAATAGCGTATTTTGTTTGCTTTTGCTCTTTTTGGTAATGGCTTCCATACATATCATGGGAAAACTGAATAAATAATTCAATATACACTAAGATACTTGACAGTGCTTTTGTTTTTTTGTCTTCGTTGTTGTTGTTGTTAAATTGGAATTAATTAATTTGAATAGCGCTTGATGCCATTATAAAAGAAGCCTTTCCATTGATGTAAGATTTTTATCATGTCATGCGTCGTAAACTTTTTCCGAGCTACGTTTCGAGAGATACTTCTCCCATCGTCAGGCTCCGACGATGAGTTCCTATGGCTTCCTCTGAGTTCATAAAGTTCAGTAATTTGAAAGCCTTTCCATTGTTTGGCTTGCAATGGAATTCGCAATTGCAATTCGAATTTCTTGAGAAACCTGAGAAATGATGGGAGAATAGTTTTATTTTAGTTTACACAATCTTTTCTAGTCAACATAAATAATTGACCCGAATACAAAAAGCTATAACGAATTAGTGCCTACAAGAAGGCATTTGCTGATCTGAAAATGGTATTGCAACTACAGAAAGCACCGACACTTTGCAACGATGTCAAAAATGATGGGAAAAAAACGAAGAAACATTAGTTGGTTTACAGAGAAGAATTCATAGTATACAAAATAAACAGTTATCCCTCTGGTCAAATTTGAAGTCAAAACCTCCACAAAAACCAGCCTTCAACGAACCTTCAACAATATTACCATCCAAATCATCCAGCCGAAGTGAGAATGAGAATAACTCAAATGTGGCAAACCTGTTCAAGGTGAAAACCAATATCATTGTAAAGATTAGTACTAGGTCTCTCGCTATCGAATTTTGATTCTGAGCATCTTTATTTTCAGATTTTTTTGAAAGATCAAGTAGGATTGATAATGAAATAGATTTCATGTTTACGTCCAGATACGGAAATTGTTGATGACGAGACTGACGAGAAAAGTGGTGAGAAGGAAAAGAGCGAAACACCAGCCCAAGACAAATGTACTGGTAGATTAAACGTCTTGAATGTACCAATCGCAAGCCTTGCTGATTTATTTTTTTTTGGGGGGGGGGGGGGGNGCCTTCAACGAACCTTCAACAGTATTACAATCCAAATCATCCAGATGAAGTGAGAATGAGAATAACTCAAATGTGGCAAACCTGTTCAAGGTGAAAATCAATATCATTGTAAAGATTAGTACTAGGTCTCTCGCTATCGAATTTTGATTCTGAGCATCTTTATTTTCAGATTTTTTTGAAAGATCAAGTAGGATTGATAATGAAATAGATTCCATGTTTACGTCCAGATATGGAAATTGTTGATGACGAGACTGGCGAGAAAAGCGGTGAGAAGGAAAAGAGCGAAACACCAGCCCAAGACAAATGTACTACTAGATTAAACGTCTTGAATGTACCAATCGCAAGCCTTGCTGATTTTGGAGGGGAAAATTGGCTTAACATCAGAGAGTAAACACCATTTGAAAGCATTGATAGCAGAGAGAGAAACCATTGAAAAGAAGATTAAACGGCTATAGTCACTAGCTAAAAGCCAACAAAAACGCCGGGGCAAACGAAAGCATGTTCTCAAGGAAATGGCGGCTAAACATCCTAAAGTTGCATCAAAAATAAAAAAGCTTCAGGTAAAAGTTAGAGCTGGGCAATAAAATTTGGAGTACCAAATGGATGGATTACATGAAAGAATCCTTTCCATCATAATTCCAGGATCTGCTGCCGACGAACACCGCAGGTCGGAGGTTTATAACTCTGTGCCTTCCCTGGATGACTTAAAAACCTGTTTAGAGAAAAAGGGCTATAAATTAAGTAGAATATCAGCTTATTATAGGCCCTTATCTGCGAATGTACGTCACAAAGATGGGAAGAGACCTGTTTATACTGCCTTAGTAAAGCTTCCACCCCCACAAAACGATTTAAGAAAGAGACATCCCAATGGTCATTTTGCAATGGCATCAGTCATATGTGCCCGAGAAATTGCTAACTGATTTAGAGATGACCACGTGCTTTTTCTCTCCCAAGATGATGAAGCACGTGTACCCTTGCGGTTGCCTTTCTAAGAACCAAACAGCAATATTAATGCAATAGGAATACAAAGTGATGTTACCGGACCATGACTTTCTGGTAGGGGAAAAACCTAAACTTATTCCCTCTGTCTATGCAGCATGTTTTAAAAAGGTTGGTGAAATAAGTTATAATGGTCCTCCATCTATTTCTATCAGAAGTGGTAAACATGACAAAAACTGTGCAGAAACCCATTCTGACAATTCTGAAAGAATTCTACAGTTACACGAGTTCCAAGATGTTGCATTAAGGTGAAACAAGGATCTCAAACCACTTGTTTTTATTTCAGTAGACGGCAGACCTAATGAGGCTAAAAAACCCAACAGGCTTAGCAGTTTGGCGAGACAATTGGAAAACAACGATCTGGATGCTGTTTTTGTATTTACACACGGGCCTGGCAGTAGTGCGTACAACCCAGTTGAAAGACGAATGGCGCCGTTGTCAAAGGATACCACCGGGGTCATTCTATTTTTCGATACTTTTGGAAACCACTTGGATGCATCAAACAAGACCATTGGTTCAGAGCTTAAAATCAAGAACTTTGAAGCTGCTAGGAAAGTCCGTGCAGAAATTTGGTCGGAATCAGTCATTGACAACCACTCGGGGGTTGCTTCATACAGATCCCCCCTTGTAAAATCTATCATTCGACAATATCTGATATGAAAACGCACAAACGCATATGCAAAAAAAAGAAGGAAGCAGCAGAAGAACCATCCGACGAAAGTGATATTAGCTAAGTTGAAAGCGATGACCACACAGAATCAGAACTGACCACCATTGCTGATGATCGAAATATCCTGGACTAGATAAACGATTGTTTTGGATTTTAGCTTTTTAAGCCTGTTGTCTTGATCTTCAAGTAATGTGTTTTTCTTTTGTTTAAAGATATGTATTCAACAATATTTGTTTATTTAATTCTTGATATGGCTGGGGTAGGTCATGGGGTACTTTTTCTGAGGGTTCACCAATTACTGTAAAATTAATTAGGGAGTACGTAGGTGATGACGTAATTTTGGTAGGGGTCGGTCACCAAATGATTACGATTGATAACAAGAGGGGGGAGTATAAAATAGGCCGAACGTTGATTAAGTAATATGTGAACTATTTCATATATATATATATATATTTCAAAATGCATCCATGTATTCTGCTTCTAACTCCTTTTTAAAAAACACACGCTCCTTTTGCTTCGACTTCCCACATATCTTGTTTACGATTGCTCACCTTGCTTGCTCACTTTTATTGACTACTACCTCGTCTGTCTGATGCGGGCTGTGTCTACATGTCCCGTTATATTCTATTGCACACCATTTCAACTAATAAGTTCTTCTCTTTAGTCTTGGGCTGTAACTCCTTGCCAAGTAAGAGGTGGCTGTTCTCTTTTACGCTGACTACGTGATCGCATCTATAGCATGTTCTACGTGATCTATGACTTCCGAAGTAAACGAAAATGTGCATACCATGGTGACCGTCAAATTTGTTCCATAGATTAAAGTGTTTACGATTATACCCAACAATATTCGCAAAGATCCGACCAAGTATTTTCCTGGCTTTTCCTTAATTTACTCCATACTATATTATTGTCGATACCATTTATCTGTTGGGCAATACTAGACTTGTTGAACCATTTACAACCATCTTCTATATCACGTCATCGCATGCATGTTTTACCCGACATGCGGACAACGACCGGGTTTTTCGTTATCCTCCTTCCCTGCATGCTTTACTCTTAACCGCAAACTGTTTATCTATGCAGGTTTCTTGCGCCTGTCATTGAAGAGCTTGTTAATTTTTATTTTAAGCAAGAAACATGTCCCCACGTAACACAGTTGCCCATCATTCTTGAATCAAATGTTCGTTTGTTCATTCTCCAGGATAAGTTGTCACAATAATTTTCCAATGAACTTTCAAAGCTCTCGGGAAAGCTCTAGGCCTGAATATTAAATACTAGGAAAATTTTCATCCACCTAAATTCACCTCAAGCATTATAAACCTGTCTGATTCCTTTGATGAAAAGATAGGCAGCCTACTTTTCTTTTGGCCAGTTAAATTCTTGGCGTTTGCAAACGTCAAAGTTGTCTTATCAGCACTATATGTAGGGTCAAATTCATAAGACCTTATTCGTCTTAACAGTGAATAAAAGAATGAAAATGAAGTGCTTTACTTATTAGTTCTGGGGATTTACAGTGGGCTTAGCCTCTTCTTATGAGGGGTTTAGCTAGTATCAGCTGGCCAACTTATACGAATGTGGGCTCTACTAAGACAAAAATGGTACTTTAATTGGAGGCTTGGAGGCTCTACCCCTGGGGAATGTAGATGTGTGAAAGGCATTCGAACGTCGGAGTTAAGGAAAGTACTTGGTTCTCTTTTCCTGTAATATCTTCATAATTCAAGAAATTGAGAATTTTTGGCCTTTGGGGCATTTGGTAGTCATCTCGTTTCAAAATTTCGGGGAAAAATGGGTTTAAAACAATTTCAAAAACATTGCACTGTTAGGAATAATTTCTAAAAAATTTCTTGACCTCCTACGCCTTTTGAAGCTATTGGTAATTACTAAGTGCCGTTGGTTATCAGGACATTGCGATTTCGGGATCACAGGCAAGTTTAAGATCATGAAGGCGCATCACATTTCTGGAGCATTAGAGTGTGATTCTGAACACTCAATCGACTGACCAAAACGTAAGACTTTGAAATTAATTATTAACCAATATATATATATATATATATACATATGTACAAAAAAAATTATATTTAACAACGAATGAAATACGTTTAAAATTGTTTATCCTTCTCTACTTCAAGTGAGAATTCCTTTTCTAATGCTGTACTATCGTCATCAGTTAATTTTTCCCACCAGCGCCGCTGCGCGTTTTTCAGCATTTCTTGGTGTTGTCTTTTTGCAGCTAGTGTAACAGGCTTGGAACTTGATGAGAAAGCACTAAAATCAATATCACTTGCATCTTTGAGGTGTGCGGCCACTACAGAAAACAAAACCAACAACTAATTTGAATGATTAAAAGTTTAATAACTGATTGAAAAATTGAAATTTAGACGTTGTTAAAATACTTAGGTGTATGTCTTCAAATCTAGTCTTTCTCTACAATACAACACACAATATATAGGACGACGACAGAGTGGTCAGGCCAGGAACACGAAAACCAAGAGTTTCTGCGTTTGATTCAAAGAGTGTGGAATACTTTGGAGTTTAAAAAAACTCCGGATGGTTGGCGTAAGCAAGGCACTGAGCAGAAAATTCTTGACCCTCGCTTGCTGGTCAAATGATAAAAAACACAACAAAGACAAAAAAAAAAAAAAAATTTTAGTGAAATCCAAGATACTGTCTCGACAATCATGTTGGGAACGAAACCCCTATTTGCAAAATCAATCCAACAACATCATATTAATTAAATGGTTATAGAAAATGCTATTTTTGCTGCATTCTTAAATATGCAATTCAATGCAGTTACGTTCAAGGGGCAAAGAGGTAGATTTCGGTGCCAAAAATTTTTTGATATTCCCTGACATGATATCCTTATAAATAAGGCAGTTGATGAATCATTAGGCTTTTGGTTTGTGGTCGTTCAGGTATGTTGATCTTTGTATAGGAAGTACCTGTTAACTTGTTGGGTCAATAGCTAAAACTAATTTCTGTTTTTCAAGCTATTGACTTTGAAATTTATAAAAATACACAGTACTTGTATAGGTATAAACATCTCTCAAGCTGCCCAAAGATACTTCTTAACGAGAACCTGTCACCTAAGGTATAACTGTTACAGAGGTAATCAAAAGCACAATACTCTAGATCCTAAAGAAAAAGATGATAACACTACTGAAACAAAATTTCTCTTACTTGTCAATTGCTCGGACAGGATCGTTACCTGGGCTACCAATGCATAACGGTGATCGTCTTTCCTTCGAATTGATGGAAGCTGTGCATAGTAGGTGCTCAGCATAGTATGGGCCTAAGGCAAAGCAATAAACATAAACATATAGACATACATGTGGTAACTGCGGGGTTAAAAAAATTAAAAATCAACAATAACATTTCTACATAGTCTCCTTACCCTTAAGGACCTGGAGCTGAACTTCGACCTCCGCATTTTACCCAACAACACATGAAAAAGGTGGAACACCATAGCGTTTATCGTTGATTTTCAGTGAAGACTACCAATTCCGAGCACGTAACAGCATCCATTCCATCAAATAATGGGCTCATATCAATAACCGCAAACAAAATATACAATTCCGACTTTCTCACTATTGGGGCTACTCTTAAATATAATTACAGGTGAACACTTTCGATAACAAAGTAGTATATTCGCATATCCAGTAAGAAGTGAAAATTCTTTAATTTTCCTCATTTTAGTAAGCCAAAGAAGTAGAAATTGCAAGAAACTGGAAATCCAGTCGCTTATCCCTCTTACTCAGTCTTTTGTCTCAAATTATTTTAAGCCCGAGTCATAAATATAAGTAAGATATATAATAAAAAAATTAAGTAATAATAATTAATGAGCAAGCAATCAACCACAGAAAGAAAGATTTGAGATTTAGATTTTACGCGGCTTCCTGTTCATGGTGCACCATGCACATCATAAACTCCAAAATAATGGTGCATTTGCACTTTATATATATATAAACGTTTATTTCTTAATCTTTATACAGAATAAAAACTACAGTATTTCACTATATACAAATACAAATATGTAAACACTGCTGTCCTAAATTGCTCTGTTATAGAAAATCATATAAATCAAATAAATGTCACCATTAATTCCAATCTTAAAATTTGAAATTCAAAAACTTGTTTTAAGAGAAGAGATCGAAACTTGACTAAGCCTTATATCGATCTGATCTCCTTTGGTCAAATATTGAATAACTTAGCCACATCAAAATAAAAACTATGTTTAGCTATTTCAAGTTTTCCTCTTTTTAGCATGATCATTGTATTGTTGTTCCTTCTTGTCCTTCCGTGGTTTGCAATCGAGAAGTACCTGTTGAAGGTATCACTAAAGGGCTTTTTATTAAACATTTCTTTATCAGAATACAGTTCTATGTAGCAATTCCGTGAAGAATCTCTTTCATGTTATCGTTTTTCATTCTTCTTCTTGCTCTGTGGTTGAGTTGTGATAAGCGTTCTTTATTGTACAATTGTTCGATCTGACACGGAATAAACTATACCATACAACTATAATATGGTACACTTGCGGGTGTTCGTGCCTGGCGACCTTAAGAAGACGAAGGTTTCCATCTTGCTCAGTGTACAGTATGTTACGGGTAAGACATATGACTTGTCACCCCAACAACGCCTGTCATGTAACTGCTCACTACATAACACCGGGTAACGTTACTTGCTGACTTATTTATATTACAGCTACTACCGGAGATGCAGGCACTGTGCCAGAAGGCACCTTGTCTGGCGTTCAGTATTGGCTGGCAAGGAGGCCTACGAAACAGCATTCACTTTTGTAAATCTTTAAAAGATCGTACACTTAATCATCAGAGGGATTATCAGTTGCAAGTTGCGGGCTTTTAACCTGAACAAGTCAAAAAAATCATGGGCATAAGACCATTGGTTACTCGGCATAGTAAGGTTCACAAAGAACGTTATCACAACGTTGTCCACATAACCAAGAAAGAAGGGCGAAAAGAAATGGGCGAAGCTTTTTTGGTAGGCAAAGGCACTGACAAGTCCTCAAAAGGGTATAGCCCTGTCATTTCGAAAATCCTGACTATCCCACGGAAATAATGGCCAATGAACAAGGCCTTTGTTTACCTGTAGGCAAAAATAGTAGATTCTTTCATGTGTAGTTTCCACCAAAAGTTTTTACAACTGATACTAATAAGTAGATCCCTAATTACATTCAGCTATCGGAGACTACCTTCTCAAATAGATATAAGTCCAAATATCTTCCATCAATAATGCTACAACAAAGATACACCAGGAAGGTATGGCTTAAACAGTAAAAATCCATCATAAATCTATAGAAAACGGGCATCAAGGCATGATGGCAAGTAATTTTTATATGTAGTCGTCAATTAGTAAATATTTCATTATGGCAGCTAAACCTTTCTCAATTAAATTATTGGAATCTTAATGTGATAAGCTAAAACTGTACTGCTACTAAGGATGACAACACGCTGACCAATTCAAAGGCAGTCCTCAAGAAATCGGCATATGACTGTCAAGAGATACACAATGTGCAAAGCAGAGGTAGTTTCTGCTTTGACCACAGAAGAAATAAAATTGGCCTTTCAAACAGCTAGCCATCAATAAAGAAACCAGACGTAGTCGAAACTCCAGCAGAATTCTCGGCGACATGCAGTGAGTATGGAGCCATACTCCTGTCGAAACTTTATCATAATATCTGGATACAAGAAAATAGTTCTGAATATGAGCGAATTGTTGCTTATGTTACACTGTCAGACAGGCAGGACCGATTAAAGTCGTGCAACTTACAGTAGAAAACAAGAAGGGTGCTAATGAACAACATAGGTCAAAAACATAAATTAATGTTCAATAATTCTAACGATTTAAAAAAAATACACTGAGGTAGTCATTGTTGTGGAAATGCAAGAATTACAACATGACACAACAAAGATCCATAGCATTCTAATCCAGTATCAAACGTCAATAGCAAAGAAGACACAAGACAAAATCAGTTTGGTATATAATTGTCAACCCTATAAATCAAATATGACTTATAAAGTCAAAGTGTTTATACAGTTTAATAATTATTACGATATGTATCAATGAAAATTAGTTCCGAGTTGGTTTACATTTCCATAACCTCCATCGCTAAAGCACGAACAGTGCTACTTAGCTATTGTGAAGCTAGCTTAAATAGATATAAATCTATTTAAGCTAGCTTCACAATAGCTAAGTAGCACTCTGCCCAACCTGCCTAAATTCTTATTGCTCAGCGGCACTAAAAGCAGTTTCAGGTCAAAAAAGTAGGGCATAGGTAGCTGTCTACAGCTACATTTTCAGCCGTTGTAAAACTAAGAGGGGAATAAACATATGGTGGGGAATGGACAGAGACGAAAACTGCTCTGTTCGTTTACACAGACCAAAAGCAAGCTCATTGGCACATCCGTATTTTATCAAATAAGGTAAAGGCAGAAATAGCTAAGGTAAAAAACATTGTACTTGAAAAAAAGTCATATGGTTTCCAAGGTATGTTTGAAGTATCTGGTCTCTTTCCCAATTTTTTACACTCCAATATGAGGCATGTTTAAAATTGTGAACAAAATAGAAAAAAAACTTTCTTACTTGATTATGAAGCTTCTTTACTTCTTCAATATCTCGTGATTTTGCCTAAAAAAATACAGATTTACTCATTAATTCGCCAGCTCCTTCCAGATGGCCGCAGTCTGTAATGCCTCTCTGGTAATTCGAAACTGTTCACTTTTTCTTTTCCCTCCACACATTATTTTTTGCTAGCATGTACTATAAGTGGAAGCGTTCTTTTGTTTGCGCAGATTCGAGGGTCTCCTTTTTTTGGAAGTGGGGTTAGGTCTGACTGCTTCCATTCAGTAGGCCGTATAGCTGAATTCCAATTCAAGTGATATCAATCTGGCAAATGCCACACTAAAAGGGGTTGCAAGTTTTTTAGAAGCAGTCAGATTCATTATCTAACAACAGCGATTTTACTCTTTCCATAACAATCATAAGTGCAATTTATGCAGAAAGTATCTTGGAAGAATTCAATTTATTCTTTTTGGATTGGCTTCACATAAAAATAGGTAGTGTAAAAAAATCATACGATAACAACAGCTGGAAAAAAATATTTTAAGGCATCAAAACATTACAAATATGAATATATTCACCTGAAGGGTGTATCAACAAGGCGATATTCATTCCAGTGAAAAGGAAGTCAAAAAGATTATTGGCATGACAAATATGCTTGTGGAAAACTAAAGTCTACTTTAGTGGCAATTCTCTACTAAACTACGTGTCAAGAGAAGCCGTGGCTTAGTCCATGGTAAAGTTGCTCACAAGGTTTCAGCTTCAACTCTCCTACTGAAAACACTTTGGTATCTCATAAAAGGCCCAATAATTGGAGTCAAGGCAGACACCTAGCAAAGCCTTTCTCCAGGTCAATGTATAGCTGGAATTTGACGAAATAGTTAAAACCCCCTCAAATATGGTAAAATACATCCATATGCACACTTTAAAAATTTTGTGAGGTAGTAAACAGCCATGATATTAATTCATAGCAACAACTGTTGGAATATTTTCTTAAAAAATCATATAATTAGTTAGGTTCGTCTGAGTCAGTAATTTGTTTTTGAGATGGGTATGACGTACAAAATACCAATATTTTATCACAATATAATGTACTAAACTACCTATTCTATTTGTCCTCTCGGGCCTGTTTTTTAATTAATTTTTTTTGTCGGATGTACGATCGATAGTTGAAGGGTCTGCCAAAGAAGATCAATAAGACAGTACAGTGTGGATTTACGTTTTTCAGAATTACATAAATGATGTCTTTAAACGAGGAAAAAAATTTTCAACATAGCACTTTGCATAAAAAAATTACAAGCTCAAGAACGTTCCTGTCGGACGTACAGCGATAAAAATTGATATAATTAAGTTTTGCCTAGTAATATTAAATCCATCGAAACTTAACCTTCTATCTCATCCATTTGACGTTTAAAACATTTCAGAGGTATCTTGTCTTTGAAAAACACTTATGAGAACAATATTTGACAACCTTGTTGTATGTCACAGTGACTAGAACTTCATCGATTGACCTGTCGGATGTACGTTGTCGGATGTACACATTT
>RDPX01000020.1:1414047-1429924 GCA_003991215.1 Morbakka virulenta
AAATCACCGGAGTATATTGCTGGGTGATCATAATGGGGTGGTGGTTCAAACGGAGAATTAGGTGGTTTGTAGTAGTTTGTTATTGTAATTTCTCCATTGATCGATATGGTTAGCCATTCAACTGCACTATCAACATTACTGCGGCCAATTTCAACAGAAGGAAGGTCGTTACGTACAAGAGTGGCAATACCATGCTTAGAGTGTTTGATTGAACCAATGAGAGAAAAGCCATATATCTTGATTTTGTCGTCATTGGTGGCATGTGTTTCTTGCAGTAGAATAACGGAAATTGAATTCTCCATGGCGATTTTTTGAATGACTTCACATTTTGGTCGTGTAAGGCCTTCTACATTTAATTGAAGGATAGATGGACCAGATGGTTCATGTATCTTTGACATGTCGTTAGATTGTCTAGTTTGTCTCTGTTAATCGTAAAGTAAGGTAAAAGAAATCTTTCAATGTCACTCACACCTAAGTGCTGTGAGTGTGTGTGACTCCATGTCCATTCCATACCTGGCAAAAAGAATTCAACTGTATTTTATACTATGTGCTTCCCATACGTCTAAGAGCTTTGGAAATATAAGAAAACTAAAATTTAACAAAGAATGTATAGGTTAAAATACCATCACCGACTCTCATAATAGAAGGAAGTGTTACAACTCCAAATAGATCTGCAATGCATGAAGTCAAAACTTATTACCAGTTCAACTGTTCTTAACGAGAGAAATTGCCCTTAAGACGTAGAAGGCATAAATAATTAGCTCAACGGCATGATAAACTATAAAACCAAAATGAGCTGTACAAGACTAGGGGAATCTTTCATTTTCAAAATTTTTCCAGGTGTTTAGTTAACTAATGAACTAAAAGAAAACCGTGACATGTACTACGGAACATTGCAACAACAATTCAAGTCGAAACCAACGTTTGAAAAGTTATAATGTGCATAAAATATATACGTCAATAAAAAAGAGCACACTATAATGAAATAGATTGGATTTTAGTTTATTACATGGAAGTAGAGCAGTAAAGTTGAAGGCACACATTTATAGTATATAGATTAAACAGAAATGTGATGGTGAAAAAGATGTTGAGAATTATTAACCTTATGCTAACCTTCTCCTACCTAAGGCAAAAAAAAATTATCAATTTATTTATCTGTTGGTATGGGTTGGGGGACTCATTTTAATGCATGACAGTAGAATCTGTTAAAACTCGCACTGGTTTTCACAACTTGTGCTAACAAATGAAGATTTAATTTCCTTTGTGTATTAAAAGTAGCATGCTTTTTAGTTCCTCAATAAAAGCTTTATGTTGATCAGACATTTTAAACCCTCACCGGCTCGAAAAAAGTAGACTAAAATGTTTACCACTTATAATATAACAAAAAAGGAATGAGTAGACGACATAAACGAAAATATCTTTTATTACAGTCGAACTATGGTTAAAACAAGAACTGATTAAACCTGCAAGAAAATAGAGTTTGGCAAAATCTTACACATCACAGCCTGTTGTTTTACAGTACATTATGTATGAAAATAATCTTCTTCATATAAATATAGGTCAAAAAATAAACAACCAGTTGATGGAAAAGAGGCTTACTTACATGCCTTTGTATCAAAACAGCGGCTTTTGTTCGTCTAAGTTTGTCTATAGTTGGCTTATTGACTGTTCTAGCTTTGTGACCACGCCAACAAGATTGGATCTTTGTTGCTGACTTGACTTGCAGTTCTTCAAGGAAAGCATTAACTGTTTTGGCTGGAACAGTCTCCATAATCTGTTGCATAAAATGGTAAACAATATCTATATTCCCCTATGAAAGGCCAGGTCTAACATTACTAGTTTATACGGGTCAATGCCAATCAAATGTAAAATCTAGATTTTATTCCATTACACTCATAATATTATTACTTCATATTATTAGTGCATCGCGCAACGTATTCACAGTTGCAGTTTTGTACATTAGACTTGGTATCAACAAAACACTTTACAGCCCATGTATTTCAATCAATAAAGTAATATTCTAGAGAAATACAACAGTATTGTTTTCTGTAGCTCTTTGATTGTACTTTCCCATCAGATCTTCATACCAGCTTTACACTATTATTATTTTAAGTTCCCTCATTCATAGGCTGGTTTCAATATTGACAAACCAGGTAAACTTTACTCCAAAAATTTAATGCCCTTTTGGGACTCTTGCGCGTCCAGAGCACGGTTCAACTTGATCTGATCCAAATGGGTTTTGCGTAGTCTCTGAGCCACAAATCTATATTCTAGTGTACAGAAGTTGTTGAAGAATCTTTCAAGTGAAATTTAGTTCGAAATAAAAATTTTTACTTTCGAACTAAATTTCGATTGACAACCTTCCTTAGAGTTCCCCTATTTAGTCATTTTTGGTGCACCGATGAAGTGAATGTCAATAATTATCAATTCAAAAGAGTACAAAAAAGAAAAGGTGCCATGTAATACAACTGTTTAGCAGGATACCCACAAACAGTACAAAAAATAAACGACCCACAAAGCATTGTTAATAATAAAGAAGCATAGCTTCTACATTACAGGAAGTTCAAAAGATTATTACCTACAGTCGGTACTCGCCAAGAGATGACGCCTTTATAAAAACAATGGTAATGGTGAACCCAATTGCATATATATGGGTAGATATATTAAGTTCTGTAATCCATGTTATTCTCAATGGGTATGTACAAATTAAGTAACTTATTTTTGGGACTCGGAATTCATCAAAATAAATGGTGCCTCCTCTTATTAAAGTTTTTTACCTAAAAGTAAAAATTTTGTTCTGCAAAAGAATAATTCATTAAAAACGAAATATTTTAAAATGTTAGCGCTGGGAAACCAGCAAATACAATGACAATTTTTCTATTCCAAAAATATGCAAAGTAAGAAAACAAGTTAAACGATCTAAATTGTGAAACAAAATTAAGCAAATGCATAAGTATTTATCTATATTTCACATTATAAATAATATATCTGATCAAAATTATCAAGCTACCTTTAATTGTTTTAATCTTGATGTCATAAACTCTCTTCTTCGTTGTGAATTCTTAATTTCCTGCTTTGCTTTACGCAGCTCGTTCTCTTGTTGTTTGCCAAGTTCGATGGCTTTACGCAATCGATACCTTCGTTGAAAGCTACCAATAGCTCTCGACGCCTTGGCTAGCTTTTGACGTACCTTGTAGCCACGATATGCTGCTTGTATCTTGGAAGCTGCATTAAAAATTTTCTTTTAAAAAAAAACAAAAAATAAATACCACCAATGGGGCGCGTTGCAAGGAGATGGTAATTAATCAAATCAAAATAACATATTCTTTTGAAATAAAACACAAAAAATGAGAGAGAGAGAGAGAGAGAGAGAGAGAGAGAGAGAGAGAGAGAGAGAGAGAGAGAGAGAAAGAAAGAGAAAAATTGGGAGGGGAGAATTGGGGGATTGGGGGGGGAGTGAATGAGATTTGATACAATTTGATACACTTTTGAGAATAATGGACCTCTCATTGAAAAGTTACACAAGCTTTTGATGCAGCTGTGCATTTTAAGGCCAACAGTCAATGTATAAATTGTAGTTAAGTGGGGTAAGTAAATAAATAAGCTTACGTAAGAACGTGTATATGTGTGTCTGCAAAAAAAGCAATATCGTCACAACCATTTTTATTGCTATAGAGTGGAAAACCACAAGAAAGATGAATTCTGTTCTAGGGCAAAATATAAGCCCTCCCAGTGTTACATGAATACCGAACAGTACATTTTTTTCCAAGAGATTTTTAGGCAATTCACTCAGAAGCAAATTTCTCCTTCCTTGCACATTCTGTTCCAGGTGCCCATGGAAAATACCGGTGAGAGTCCTGTTGTAAGAACACATGAAATAGGAAAGTTATTCAGTAAAACGGTGTTGGTTGCCATTTGAGGACACAAATGGTACACTACACATTTGTATGCACTAGCATCTGAAACATTTACGACGTAGCAGTTGGAACTGAAACATTGATTGGGAAAAACTACGTTTTGTGATTTCATGATAAATTCGCTACTGTATCTACCCTACATATCAAATAATGAATCATAAAATATTTTTATTACCATTGCTTCCACCTGTTGAGTCGATTTTGCTTCAAGTATTGATGTCAAGCGAAAAATTTCACTTGCAAAACCTTTTCCTTTCCACTTGCCAAGGTAGGCTTTAAGGCCTTTATAACGTTTGGACGTCAGGAGATCGAGCAATGGTGGATATGTATCCAGGCAGAACAAAAGAACTCTTGTTGCCAAGCTAGAAATGACGAACAATAGATAATTTTTAGATTTTTTCATCTCAAGCAAGGCTTTGAAGCCACTTTAACACAGCGGGTTACTCGTCTTATTATATATTTTAAAATACTTTTTAATCTTTTTAATTTATTGATTTATTCCCTTTCCCAATTCTATCTCCAAAATTAAGTACAAACCCACCAGTGTGCCACTTGTAACGGCGAAATAAACTGAGCGCAGAACGTCCAGGAACGTGGACGGGGTTCCAACTGCCAACTTCTTGCAATGTAATCTGTTAAGCTGACCACTCGGCCACAAGTTGCAATTATTTGATGAAGGTATGTCAATTTTTGTTAACTGTCAGTACAACCAAGGGGCTGAAGAAATAGATTTATTAATAAATTCTTACAACGTTTTAAGAGAAAATAAATGTAGGAGATCGAAGTCCTTGGGTCACATAAAAAATTATAACACTGACAAGACAACTCTTCGATAAATTTTCAAAACTTAAAGAAAAAGAAGGCTCATGAAGCGGTATTCGTCTTTTCATGTTGTTACCTTGCACTTTATCTTCACATAACGACATCCAACGGAGAAAGAGTTGATAGCTGAGTCATTTTTCCATATTCTTTATTTTTGCACATTTTCCATGTCCATCTACATATTAGTGTGCAAAGAACAATGTCCCTTCTTAATTTGGCTTAATTGCTTAATTAGGCTTTTTGTGTTTTCGAGCTTATCATATCAATCCATGTTTCTAGCTATTTCTGCTTTCTCCTTCATTTTATCTTTAGAAACATACAAAAACAGTAGCCCATAAAAGTACAAGTCTCTACCACGACTGCAGCTGTGTATTTTCACATTTATTTCATTGGAGATTTAAGTAAAGTGTATACACGGAAAGATTCAGCAGTCAGGGTGGAAGAATACTGAAGAATAAGCACAAAAATAAAAACATCCCACAATTCCATAAAGTTTTACAGGGCAGAATACCAACTACTTTGTTCTTTGCAATACAATTACTTGTTGTTTCAAACAATAATATTGACACTGGAAGTTTTTTCTAAAAATAAAAAGATTTTTGAGTCCAACCTGCAACCACCTGAATAAATCTCTACAATATCTGATTACCCTTTATTTTATTAATTAAATTTAAAAGGCTTCCAGTGTCCATAGCAGATTTCAAATTGCATACAAAATATGAATTAAAGAGCAATAATTGGCATAAAAATGTCAAAGCAAAAGATTGGTGCTGAAAATCTAGAGAACACAGTCATAAAAATGTGAATTATAGAGAACCACATAGAGAAAGAGAGCTTTGAAAATCCGCAGAAGTGATGGGGCCACATACTAACACACGAAGAAATCCTTGGTTATATGGCTAAAATAAAAACATCAACACGATATCAATTTATAAGATCTATCAAAGAAACAAAACTATTGAAAAACCAAACAGATGCATGTCAAGAGAAAGAAAAATGACAAGAACTAAGTAAAAGTATGAATAAACCATGAAAAAGATTGTGGAAAGGATGAGAATACTTGTAAATGAAAAAATGGACAAGCAACTTACAAAAATAGTAGCAAAAATGAGTGATTCAACAAGAGTTATCCACATATCAGGACCCTTAATAACCAAAAGTGTAAGTAGCCCTTCATCGTACAAGAAGAGAATGGCAGCATTGCGGGCTCAGTGAAAGAACAAAAAACTTTAATCACCAAACTATTTAATAGTAAGTTCACAATTAAAAAAAATACTGCCAAAGATATCATCGTGCAATATGGGGAGATCCATTACACGCGTAGAAATACAAAAAGCAGCAGTAGTTTAAAGAAAAAGAAACGTGTAGAAGACAATAACTTTGATAACGACGAGGCCAAACTACCGAACAACATGGCAAGCACAAAAAAATACACAGCAGAGATCAAACTGGGTTTCAAAAACCACTTGCAAAAACAGGGAAAAAGCCAGGGCCACTGTCAATTTTACCACCAATCCTACTGTTATCTGTACTAAGAAAATTACTTATCATCCATATAATATGAATATATTGAACTGCATCAGCACTAAAATCCCAATAAGAGAGGCTACCTACCAAGCGGGGTCGAAGCACGATCAAACAGGTTTTTGCAATCAAGATGCTAGCAGAAAAACCTATAACATCCAGCAACTACACGTTCCTTCTACTGCTAGATAAGAGTAAGGCCTTCGACACGGTGTGCCGCCGAGAATTACTGCAAGACCTGCACGAAATATTTGAATCCAATTAACACATCATTTCCATTTTAATAATAAATTTTAATTTAAGAGTCAAGGTCGCATAGGAGAAAGGTGAAACGTCAGAACAGAAATCGGGATCACACAGGGTGACCGTTTCAATCCAGTACTTCTTATCTTCTACCTTGCCAGATCCAAGCATACCGAGACTGCAACATCAGATCCATCCAGAAAGAAGAGCTACCTTCAAATAAATTTTCAGTATGCTGACGGCATCGCATGGAGATCTACTCCAGAACATCGAATATATCATATAATAAATAGCGTTCCAGGTAAACCTGAAGGAAGAAAATAACGAATAACTTAATCAAAAACGGAAGAAATAACATCGAACAAAAAGGAAACGATGCATGGAAAGAATACAAAGTAGAAAGAGATTGGCAATTGATGCTTATTAAAAGCTTAACAGCATTTTCAACAACATTACTTTACTATGTTCAAACTGATGATTTATAATGCCTTACAATGCCTATTTTACCAGTGTGTAACTGTATAATAGTGAACTGTGGACTGAGACGAAAAAGCTAGAAAACTACATCGACACTTTTCAACGTAGACGCTAACAAAGAGTCTTGGAATTAAATAGGAAAAAAATATTACCAACAATAAGCTCTACCGAAGAACGAAATGCAAATCAAGAAATCACAAGAGGAAGAAGAATTACATGGCTAAGATATCTGATGCAACTGCATGCCTTAACATCAGCAATAACAGCCCTTAAAGAATATCTCGGAAAAGTCAAAAGTCCACAAGCATGGATAAAGAGGGCTTGGGTGCAAACCACAGGCAAGGTTTGAACAGTATCGGAATCAAAATAGATCTTTTCTAAAGCAATCCAGGCATTGAATGTATTATTGGGACTGACAAATGATAAAATAAACTAGTATAGGATTGTAAAACGTGTTGTGCAGTACTAACTGCGTCTGACGTCATAGCAGCAGTAACTTTCCTGTTTAGAGATTATAATAGCATATTTCTAAAAGCTGAGGCAATTTCCTGTGATTTCTGAAGAACAACGTAAATACGTTTGATTAACAACATGTACACAGGAATATACGATGACAAATGTTGTACACGCAACAAAAATTACAGGGCATTGTCAACAGCTGATTTTCTTTATTATTGTGATGGCACACATGATCTTCTCATCCAATCATTGTCCACCAATTTGTTTATCTGTTTTCAAAACAGGATTACCACTTACACATAACAGTTTGAATCTCCTGTTTCATTTCAAACCTGAGTTACTAACACGATTGTGACTGGCAAGTGACACCTTAACCCTCGGCATGAACTCTTTATTTTTCATATATCCACAAGTTTAGAGACTGAGAAATCAGAATGTGGAAAATAAAAAATACGTTTTAATGCCTACCATGCAATAGTTGCATCTGACGCTGCAGACAGTTTAAAAACAAGTTCATCTACAATGCTATGAAGTTTTTCCTCTGGCAAGTCAGCAAATGAGTTCCTGGGTTTAAAAAAAAAACAACAGCAAAAAATTCCAAAAGATCATAAACGACATAAAGGAATTTTGGATGCGAACAAAGGAAAGCAGTACATTATTTAGTTGAAAAAAATGTTTCCTTTCTTTGAACAACAAAAAAGAATCGATTTTGTATAAGTTGAAGACCAAAACTACATCAAATTTTTTCTCTGTCATCAAATGGTAAGTTTGTTTTTACTATAATCTTGAGAACGTAAAAATACTAGAAAAAAATAAGTAAGTATTGAAAGAAAATGTGTAATGTAACTAATGTGGAACTGATTTGAGGTAATAGAGGATTTTAATATTTCCATTCACAACATTAACTTATAAAAACACCACTTCAAGAATTGGAATATGCACTAATTATCACCAATAATGCGTTAAAAATTCAGCCAGCTAATAAACTTCAAACATTTAAAGCGCAAATAATAAACTTTGACAGCAAATGTATCACAAGAAAAATAAACATGCTGTCCATTTTCATTCCCCACCAAATCGGTTTTCAATTGTTTACAAGCACAATATACGGCTCTTTATTTTGACAATCAGCTTGAGAAGAAATGAAAAATGTCTTTCTTAATAATATTCATTTGCATAAATCACAGACCTACCTACCTACCTACCTACCTACCTACCTACCTCCCTATCCATCTATCTATCAATCTATACATCTATCTATTCATCTATCTATCTATCTTTCTATCTATCTATCTATCTATCTATCTATCTATCTATCTATCTATCTATTTATCTATCTATCTATTTATCTATCTATCTATCTATCTATCTATCTATCTATCTATCTATCTATCTATCTATCTATCTATCTATCTATCTATCTATCTATCTATCTATCCATCTACTTACATGAAATTAACAACAAAAAACAATTACTTCTTCCTCCACAGAAATGAATCAAAGCCATTTCTATCTTTTTGCAAGCTCAATATACAAAAGAATTCGATCATTTACAGCTAGCATTCATATACAAAATAACGTAAAATTCTACCTGTCTGCTTTAACAGCTGAAATGNTATCTATCTATCTATCTATCTATCTATTTATCTATCTATCTATTTATCTATCTATCTATCTATCTATCTATCTATCTATCTATCTATCTATCTATCTATCTATCTATCTATCTATCTATCTATCTATCCATCTACTTACATGAAATTAACAACAAAAAACAATTACTTCTTCCTCCACAGAAATGAATCAAAGCCATTTCTATCTTTTTGCAAGCTCAATATACAAAAGAATTCGATCATTTACAGCTAGCATTCATATACAAAATAACGTAAAATTCTACCTGTCTGCTTTAACAGCTGAAATGACAAGGTTCATCATCATCAAAGAGATGTTGCTGTCTTCTACCATTAATAGTTGCAGGAATCGCTTCGATGAGAGCACTAAAAACAGTATGAATACTAGCGGTAAAACTAACTTTACATCCCATAACTAAAAAAGTCTTTTGACAGATCACAATAAAAGATGAAGACAGCTGTGCTTTCAATGGAAAAAATTAACCTTTTTGCGAGGCAAGTGTGATCCCAAGTTGTGACCAATGGATATGAGATGTTTTCCAGCCTAAGGTAGCTGAGAATAGAAGGAGTTATCCAGAAAATTAATCACGCGAGACATTCTACGTATAGAGCGTTAAAGTACACCTGTTTTCTTGTAAAAAATAGCCATTCGATTGCAAAGAAAAAAGAAACACCTATTTCAAAATAGAAATCAAAACTACGACGACAGTATTTTTGGATCTTAAAATAGCAAAGTATTCAAACCCCATTCAAAATACTTTAAGTGATTCCTAATGTCATTTGTGGGAACAACTTCGATTTCTTGTCTGTGAAAGTTTCATAGCTCAATAAAACACCTGTTACACTTTTACCTTTTATTTATTTTTTTAGGGAGAAAGATTGTATTATGTTTACGGTTTTCATAGAAAATAAAAAAACAACACATGCATTTCGAAATCCTGAAAACATTTTATCATATTCAAATTAAAATATCTATTTACCACTTAAATATTTAATGTTTAGTCCGTTTCGAATGTGGTGACTAATATTATCAAGGTTCCCACTCAAACTGCATGCCTCCAAATCCTGACAAATCCTATAATCCCCCTGAACTTCACACCCAAAACTTTGACAGTTTCTATTGCACCATAAGAAGATCAAAGCCAACAAAAATAACGATGGTTAATCTTGCCACCACATGCAAAATCACATACGCTATCTATAACATTCCTCACGAATTGTTTTAGTTCATAAATTTAGAAGAGTTTTAGTACATACATTTAGAGTTGTTTTAGTTCATAGATTTAGAAGAGTTTAAGTTCATAGATTTAGAAGAGTTTTAGTACATACATTTAGAATTGTTTTAGTTCATAGATTTAGAAGAGTTTTAGTACATAGATTTAGAATTGTTTTAGTTCATAGATTTAGAAGAGTTTCAGTTCATAGATTTAGAATTATTTTAGTTCATAGATTTAGAAGAGTTTTAGTACAAACATTTAGAATTGTTTTAGTTCATAGATTTAGAAGAGTTTTAGTTCATAGATTTAGAAGAGTTTAAGTACATACATTTAGAATTGTTTTAGTTCATAGATTTAGAAGAGTTTCAGTTCATAGATTTAGAATTATTTTAGTTCATAGATTTAGAAGAGTTTTAGTTCATAGACCTCCTATGTTTTAGCAACGAAATACATTTTCCTCTATTCAATCTGTTACTATAAATTACCACGCCGTACCAAATAATACTGTACTCATTAGCATTACTGGTTGTAAATTACAAAAAATAAAACAGTGTCGTTGATTATTTTATTGGCTTTTTCGACTGACATGACATATAATTAATATAATTTTAGTATAATATTATTGCTCTGCATTGACAATCAAAAAAGTCGAAATGAAAAAGCCATTTTCTAAGATAGAGGCTTTGTTTCAGATTAACTAAAGTGATGTGGCTTCTTGACATCTCAAATGAAAAATTGATTCATTCTTTTATAAACGTAGCTCCTTGCTGTGCAGTGATACCTTCTGCCTTGTGAAAGTTAAATCCATCCATAAAAACAAACCAAAAAAATACACAAATCAAGGATCACAACTTCAGGTCAAAAATAAAAGAGAAACAAACCTGTCAGACTCAGAAATTTGTAGAATTGCAGAATATCTGATAAGGCAGTTATTACTTTTAAACCATCGTTCAGTATCTTCTCCGCATCGTTTCCCTGAAGTAATAAAAACAAAAACAACAACAACAATAAAAATAATAATAAAGCCAAATCAGAATCCGAAAGAAGATTGAAACCATGCAGACCACCGCGTTGTGGAACACCGCCAGGGTCATAAGGAAAGTCTTGGAGCAATAAGGAGACTTGTTACCACTGGAACTGCAAGAAAAGTCCACCAAAAACTATTTTGCTGTGAAATGAACTCAAATAACAATAATAATAATAATAATAATAATAATAATAAAGCAATACATATATAGTATGTAAAATCTATAAGAAATCAAATGAATAACCATGAAAAATGAAGCTAGGGCAATCATAAATTTTGCTGGCAAAATTTCTCACACGGTCTTTAAAGCAAGTGCTACCTGTTCTAAAATTTTAGTATGGTGACAGTGAATATAACTAATTCCTAGGTATACAAGTTAATTGAGGTGACAAATTTACCACTAATATTTATAAGAAGCCAACTTTTAGTGGTGTTCATAGTAATTTTTAAAGTTTTCTTCTTGTAAAATAAGAACGTAAGAACGTGGGCTAGAGAATACGTTATTACGTTGTACATTTCGCATTGTTTCGGATTTTAGCAAATTTCACCTAAAAGTACAGTGTCTCCGCCACAATCTAAAAATGGTATAATAATTAATATGTTTGATTGATGTGTCATTTTTGACTAAAATATATGTTACCAAGGATGCTATTAGTACTACCCCGAAGCATAGAGTTTTAATTTTATTATCTTATTTGGAAAAGGCTTCCCACAAGTTAAGAATTCGCGCGCTCAAAATTTTCAGTAATTGTTTTGGTTGCTGTAGACCCCTCATTACTCAAAAGCCTGAAACGATTACGTAATTTCTTTAGTTTTACAGACCGTATTTCTAAATCTTTGCGTTTAAACGTTGTGTATAAGATTACGTGTGACTGCTGCAATGCTGTCTCTTATGGTAAAACCATACGTCGTTTAGACGTCAGGCCGTCGAAACACTTAGGATTTTCGTGTTTAAGAAAAAAACGGTCAATAACGAACGTTTTGCCGCATCACAACATCTCACAACCTGTAAACATGCGAATCCATCCCTTGAGAATTTCTTCATCATAGCCTCAGCTGCCTTATATTTTGAACTTGAAATGAAGGAGAGTTTAACGACTGATCGAAACAACTCTAATTTGAACATTACATCCAGAACTCTGTTTTTAGTTAGAAATGATTGACTAATGAGACAAAAATGAATTTCTTTAACAATACAGCTATGTAACTTATTTGCATTCCTGTATAAATATGTGTTTGCTGTTATGAAATCTCAGTTCTAATTAATGGTCGAAGTGACGACCGAAACGTCGAAAATATAATTTTTCTATCTATTTTTTTATTTCGAAACACTTCCTAACCTTACCTTAGCAAGTGAGAATCGCTATTCGGCCAAAGGAAAACCTTTAATCCTTTAAAAAATATCATAAAGCATTGCATCCAAGCCAGGCTTCACAGGGGAATTGTCTTTGAAATCAGAATGACAGAAACTTCTTCTTTCTTCTTCTTCTATCCGTTTTAAATGTCATCGTTCCCTTGTTCAGGAGTCTGACGGTTTCTGACAGCCTGCAGGCAGCGTCTCCGTGCGACACGGTTTTGTGGATCAACTGTGTCCGTCTTCCATGACTTTCTATCTTGTGTCACTCTATGGATCCACGTCTTCTTTGGCCAAACAGCTTTCTTGCGGTTACTGACCTCCATTGTTGTATATTTATTTATCCAAGAATTGCTTCTTTTAACATGGCAAAATCAACGTAACCAATTCACTCTCAGGAGCTCGTCAAGCTTTGGGAGGTGAAGTTCTGTCAGTACGGGGTCTGATCCAACGTTCTCAGCTTGTCCTGGTTTGATGTTGCACATCCTTCTGATCATAGTCCTATCATTACACTGTAGACGTGCGAGGGACGACGAGGTGAGGGCCAAGCGTTCACTATCGTACAAGAGCACACTCATGACACCGCTGCTATATACTCTACCCCTGGTGGCTAGAAAACGGCCCTCGGTTTTAGTATAGGTAGCTGTCCTCGAAACTTCTTCCAAGATTTTTTATTTTGGCAAAACCAAAATAAAAAATCAAAATACTTTGAAAATAAGATCTTCTGAAATTCGTGTGTTACAATAATAAAGCAGATTACAAGTACTCTACAGCATCTGACTTAAAGAATAAATGAATGCAGACTTACACGTTTTGCATTAATATGAGCTTCAGCTGACTGCAAAAGGATGAAGAGCATGGTATCTGTGACACCTGGTAAGAACTCTCTTTGAAATGCTATGTTATCATCAGGTGTAAGTCCACAACAACTTGCCATGAGGATGGTGCAAAGTTCTGTTGCAGTACTTAGTTCACTGGGTCCTGAGTTATGAAATTGCCTTAAAACTGTAAGAAGTATGAAAGTTTCTAAATATATTTCAAATGGTGGTATCAGTGTAATTCATATTATATATTCTTCACTGTTTCTGTATAAGTTTAATATCCAAAATTCAAAAAATAGCTGCTTTAACTCCTTACATAATTTCATTTTACTATTCACCTTTTGTATTTTATCAAAATTGTCTAGACAAAAATATGAATCAAAGTAAGCTTCTGTATATTTCTTTTTTATTTCTGCTTCTTTGGAATAGGGAACAGAAATTGTCCAGTTCTGAATAACCAATGACAATAAATAAAATTGGCAGCTACGTAACAAACAAGAAATGAACTGACAGCTACAGTCGGGTATTTATTTCATTCAGTTTGGTAAAACCCCTTTAAGTCTGGAAATTGCAATTAACCATGGCAAATAATTAACATAACCATACTAAACAAAGTTTTTTTCAAAAATATATTTCACTGCAACTCAGAAAGCTCTTCCAGGATATTTCAGCTCTGGTGAGTAGCTGTTTGTCCAGTATGTTTATTTAAGTGCACAAAATGTTTAAAATAAACCTCTAAAGTATCTAAGGGGGAAGTACTTAAGGTAAAAGTCAATTTTGTCAATTTCTCTTGATGAAACAATATCCATTTAATATTCAATGGTCACACAACTTTAATGAATTGCAGGGATATTAAGTGTGGTGGTTCTTGTTATTATGTTGAGGGTTTTAAGGTTGTATGTCCATGGGTTTCCTTGGTCCAGGCTCAGCTACCTGCCTGGTAGCTCTTGCAGGTCGTTCCCTCTGGATTCTAACCTAGTTGCCGGTAGATACTAAACAACCTTCCGAGTCGGGTCGGTATAAGCCCAGAAGAGCCTGTTGTCAAAAGCTTCAGGGGAAGCAGGTGCTCATCCCGGTCGGCAGTAGCACTGTTGAACGGCAGTTCAAGGGATTCCTCCCACGTTCTACGGCAGTCAAGCCCTAAAGAAAAATCAAATGAAAATCCAAGAAGTGTCTGTCTGGCATCAAGCGACTATCTTGGTGGATTGGCCTCTGCGACTGTTGGGTATCTCACGGCAAGTCATTTCCCATTTAAGATAAAACTTTTGACAAATCTGGTCCCTCAGACACCATAAATTTGAGTTGGAAGGTCAGCTAGGACAGGCGCTTCCATAAAAGCTTGTTTCCAAACAAATATGGCAAGTTCAAACACTGATCTAGATACAGACAGTGCTGGCACTCATGTCAGTAATGTCTCCGGCTTGGCCCCTTCATATCAGGTGCGGGGGGTAGGGTCGGGCCATCAAGGCAAATCCTGCAAGCGCCCGAGACAATTCAGAATTAGTACACTTAATGTGAATACTCTGCGTGGTAGTCTGTGAGGTTGTAGAAACACTCCATCGTAGAAATATTGCTGTCTGTTGTGTTCAAGAGACCAGGTATCGTGGAAGAGGATGTCGCACTATCACAGGGAAGAGCTCAAATTATAAACTCTACTGGTGTGGTAACGGCAAAGGCCATGCCGGAGTCGGGGTTTTGGTTGCTGAAGAGTGGATTGATAAAGTGTTTGATGTCCTTCGAGTGTCAGAGCGCATTATCTTGGTCAAGTTAATTGTTGGACAGAGAGTGGTTTCCATCCTATCTGTGTACGCCCCACAAAGTGGACTTAGTGATGTACAGAAAGATATATTCTATCCAGAGTTAAGCTCAGTAACATCTAAGGTCCCTGCCTCTGAAATTTTATTCCCGTGTGGTGACTGAAATGGTCATGTTGGAAGCACTGGTACCAGCTTTAGAGAGGTGCATGGCGGTTTTGGTTCTGGTAGGTCAGAACCTGATGTCGGAGATGAGAGATTGCTGGAATATGCAATCTCCTATGATGGTCTCCTTGGCAACACCTGTTTTAAAAAACGTGACAGCCACGTAATCACTTCTGGGCCGGCATTGACTCAGATTGACTTCATCCTCTACCGAAAATCGGTCCGCAGGTATATTAAGGATGTAAAGGTTATCCCAGGTGAGGAAGTTGCACTACAACATCAACTTCTGGTCTGTGACTTTTTTATTGACATCCCTCGCAAGATTAAGCAAAAATTTGTTCCCCGTCTAAGAATATGGAAGCTCAAAGACCCTTTGGTGCAGGGTCATTTTCAAGAGGAATTCTCTCTCTCACTCTCTCTCTCTCTTACTCTCTCTCTCTCTCTCTCTCTCTCTCTCTCTCTCTCT
>RDPX01000020.1:1430086-1471072 GCA_003991215.1 Morbakka virulenta
ATGCACGTCTTGAGGCTGACAAAGCTGTTTTCGAGGGGATTGAGACAAACTCGACTAACAAACATGTCTACCACCTTGTCAAGCAGTTGCGGCGTGAAAACACTGATATTGTTGGTGACAAACCAATTAGAAATGATGCTGGAGAGTTGTCACTGAATGATGAAATGAAACGAAAAGCCTGGGTAGAGCATTTCAATCGGCTCCTAAATATTGAATTTGAGTTGTATCCATCACACCTTCCTTCTATCCCTCAACATTATGGCTCCCCAATCAGTGTCACCTCTGATATGATCAAGGTTGCCATCTCACAAATGAAAGATGGCAAAGCAACAGGTCCATCTGGTGTTGTCCTGAAGATGACCAAGGCTGCCGGTGACCCTGGAGCAGAGATGATCCGTGAGTTGGTTACTTCTATTATTGGTGGCAGGAAGATTCCAAGGGACTGGGAAGAAAGCTTTATTGTGTGCCTATACAAAGGGAAGGGAGACGCTTTAGACCGTGGTACCTACAGAGTACTGAAGCTGACTGAGCATGTGATGAAAATTCTGGAAAGGTTAATTGATAAAGTCATCAGGGGTCATGTCCATATAGATGAATGCCAGTTTGGTTTTGTTCCTGGAAGGGGTACTACGGATGCCATTTTTGTTATTAGGCAATTGCAAGAAAAGTATATGGCAGCTGGCAAAAACATCTATATGGCTTTTGTAGACCTTGAAAAAGCCTTTGACCATATTCCACGCAAGGTCATATGGTGGGCAATGTGCAAGCTCGGCATTAAAGAATGGATTGTCCAACTAGTGCAGGGGATGTACAACAATGCAAGGAGCCGGGTCTGCATTGGAAATGGTTACAGCTCTGAATTTGAAGTGAAAGTTGGGGTGCATCCGGGCTCAGTGTTGAGTCCCCTTCTGTTCATAGTGGTATTAGAGGCACTATCAAAAAAGTTCTGTTTGGGTGTTCCATGGGAGAACCTGTATGCTGATGATCTCATTATTTTAGCAGAGACTCTAGAGGAATGTACCAGACGTTTACTTATCTGGAAAGATGAAATGGAAAGGAAAGGACTCAGAGCAAATGTTTACAAGACCAAGATCATAATTTGCGGCCCTGGTTTGGACACATTGAAGAGGTCAGGCAAATATCCCTGTGCGGTGTGCTTTTCTGGTGTTGGTAACAACAGCATTTTGTGCTCTGGGTGCAAATACTGGGTGTACAAAAGGTGCAGTGGACTGAAAAAGATAAATCTGGACCCTAACTTCTTATGCAAAAGATGTAGATGTGAGGCATGACCTGTGGACGGCAGAACCCAACAAAGAGTTTCTGTTGGCTCTGATGTGCTTGAGGTGGTGTCTTCTTTCTGCTACCTCGGTGATACACTCTCTGCAGCTGGTGGCTGTTCCCTTGCCTCAATCACTCCTATAAAGTCTGCTTGGAGCAAATTCAAGGAGCTTCTCCCAATCCTGTCATCAAGACATCTGACATTGAGGACACGTGGAAAAGTATAAAATACTTGTATAAGTAGTGTCATGTTGTATGGCAGCAAAACATGGCCCATGACCAAGAGTGACTTATTGTGCATGCAGCATAATGATAGGGCAATGATTAGGTGAATCTGTAGTATCGGACATGACCAGGTGCAGACAACCCCTTCAAGCCAATTGCTGTCCAAGCTAGGATTAGCTGACATAATACACACTATGAGGGAAAGGCATCTATGCTGGTATGGCCATGTCCAGCGATCTAGTGGCAAAATCAAGCAGGCAGTAGGCTTTTCTGTGGATGGACGTTGGTGATCTGGGCGACCAAGAAAGACATGGCACAATGTTCTGATGGATGACATTTCTGGCTGGGGCCTTGGTTCAAGTGGCCCCATGAATAGAGCCACCTGGAAATCTAGTATGAGATATGCCATGCATGCAGCCAGGCATCTGGAGGGAAGCCCACCATCATGGAGGATGCTTCCAGACCTGCACAATAATAAAAAAGAACAGATTAAGTAAGTAAGTAATGTCTTGTATCAGAAGAATAATTGTAAGCATTCAATGGATGGGAAGTAGGGATGTAGGTATATTTCTAAACTATTTTTTGCCTTAAAAGTGAAACATCTTATCTATAATGAAGTTTCAAAGGTACATAAAGAGATAATTTCTTCAAAATACACCTATATCTTTCTGACTTATGCTGTTGCATTGTAACTTTTCTTAGTTGTGAGTGTTTAGCTAAAACAAGGAATGCAAAATAATTGACCTCATATGAAACTTTATGTCCCACCTATTGAATGCTTACAATTACTCTTCTGGTACAAGACATAAGTACAAGAACCACCACACTTCATATTCCTGTTATTCATTAAAGTTGTGTGTGCATAAGTGTCAATGTTACATATATAAATGTGAAGAAACACTATATTCATGGTATCTAAGTGAAATTATCTGAATTTACAAAATTCTATATTTTGCACTTAAGTTACAAACAGAAACTTAAGTTTATATGATGCTTTATCATCTATTTCAAGTATCCAGGATACTAGCTAAAATACATTTGTTACCATGCTTTACCTGTTTGTTTTCTACCTGGATATTTCTGATGCTATAAAGACATTCCAAATATTAATTTAATCATTCAATTCTACTAACCAAATGATTTCACTCACCAGAGTTAGTTACTTGAATTAGCCCATACTCCCACAAATCATGCCTTACTGCACTTGCTTTGCTGCTCCCAAATGGATGATCATCCAATACGGCTACAAATAAATGCTATTGTTTAGCTGAAAATCATTCCAGGTTATAGGTATAACTACATCTTTACAAAAATTTTCACAGTATAACATTGAATGCAACTGACAATACAGTCTTCCCACAAATTTGTTGGCTAACTAAAAAATGGGGTAACAAATGGTATACAAGTCTTTACATAAAAGAAAATGTACAGCAAAACTTAATGAACAAAAAAAATGAACAAAAAAACGATTGTCTTAAAATAGTTTGACAAGTGCAGATGGAAATATTGTGGGGTTGAGTTTAAGCACATACACATACTATTTATGGCAGTTCAAAATTGTGTGACACTCTGTCTATGAAGTTTTAAACAAACTCTCTTTGAAGTTTACTGTGGGTAGCCAGTCTTAGAATAATTTTATATCATCTGCATCAGCTTCTTATGAAGATAGAAGTGTTGAGAGAAGCAAGAAAATTGAGAAAAACTTGAACATGCACCCCCCCTCCCTCCAACCACCAACAGACACGCTCATTCAAAAAAAGAAAGAAAGGTGCTAACATGCATTTTCTTACCAATCTTGGGAAATGGCCTATCCTGCCTATTTACCAGGATTAGACCTGGTAAACAGCTTCACAGGAGCTAACTGACCAAGCAGATTGATGGATCAGTGAGAAGTAAAGACCACTGAACACCTACCATTTCTCTGTATCCATGGCATCAGACAAGACCATGCCAGTCAACAGGCTACACTGGCACCAGAGATCTTGGATCAAACTTGACAACAATTAAGTATTCAATAACATGTGCCTCTTGGTATAGTCACTTCTATCTCTACTGATGTTGGTACATGGATGCAACCAATTATGTTGGGGTGTGTCTGGCATACATTTGGCACACTACTGACAATATTTGGATTTAGAAGCATCACTATTTACCCTCATAGCTGAGTTTATGTTTCTAATAACTAGTCAGTCATGGTGTGTGAGAGTCAATGTTGGCCAATCTATTGGGAAGATCAAAGGATTAGAATGGTGCAAAAACATCCTATAGCACTGGATATGTGGGGTCTGAATAGTAGCCCATATTATTACAAGTCACTTTTATAAAAGACTTAGCCTCTGGTGTGGTAACTGAAATCATAAAAGACACAAATTTATAAGTAGATGATAAAGCACTATAAGAATGCCAAAAAAACAACCTGGAGTGAAAATAATTAATGCAATGATATTTTATAAACCCACTACAAAAATGGCCATTAATCAGCAATGACTGAGAACATCTTTGTGACCAACATAAAGTGTCCAAATTCCTGAATGACAAAAAATGAACAAATATAACAATGATTGTGATGACAGTTGTGACAAAGGCAAAAGGATGACAAAGGTATTTTTAAATCCATTTCATTATACAATGACTTTCAATTTATCCAGTGTCATGATTTCAACTACTGGAGCAAATGCCTTTCTTATTTAGAAAACAACATGTTAACAACAACAAGCCATCAAAATCACCCATGCAATAATAGTCTTCACTTCAACATCAGCCACAAAGACAAGCAGTATAAGTGCTCATTTTCCTTACAAAGTCCACTGGAGTACAATTTCATGAATAGCATCACTGCCTACACCAGACCCATCAGTACTTTTCTTTTTGCCATAACTGCTTAGTACATATTTGAATTTGAACTAGTTTATACAGATTTTACCCCTCACCTCCCTAAACTTAAAAAAGGTCAGACCAGGTTTAACTATCCAGACCCAATTCTAGTAATAAGATACACCAAATACAACATGGTAAAATAAAACAACACAGCTACTTCAATACCACAGTTCACTGTTACTGAAAAATGTGACTAGCATATCAGTAATTTCAGCTGAAAATAAAAAATTATTTGGCAACTTACATTTCAACCCTAGCAAAATTGATAGCATATTCTCATCTGTTGATTCTGCAACTTCAGCAACTATCTGCACTATTCTTTTATCAGTTGGTAAACCAGATGCCATATTGGTATTCAAACAAGTGCTTCAACTTCTCTTTTCAAATAAATGCTGAAAGGAAAAAGAATGTGAAATCAACACTGAAAAATAATTTACAGTATTTAACTACAATACATCAAATTATTTGTTTCTCTATACTAATAAAAGGTGTTGAATTATTACAAAAGGAGTACTCAAATTTCTTTTGACACAATTTAACTAAAGTGGTTGAGATCAATGAGGAGAAGTGTGAGGTCAATCCTGAGTCCTTTTACCTTGGGAACATGCTCTTTGTTTCATGGTCATTAGCTGTCAATTAGATACCATTACTCACTGTAAGACTACATGGGCAAGTCTATCATTATCCAGCTCACCCACCATCAGATGCTACTAAAAACAAGACACTGTCTATTTAACATAAATGAGGAACATGATACTGCATGCTTCAAAAGCTTTGTAAACTACTGTGGGCTTCCTTAATTGATGCTGGTGCAATGACTGAGTTATGATCCATTGGATATGCAATGTAAAAGGCACAGATGTGGTGAGTGCTGGTTCACATTTCATGACATTTGGTAAATATGATTGGACATCATTCTTCAGAAAAATAGTCTGATCCGATTGAGTTACAATGAAGACAGTACTTGGTAGCTTAGCCACGTTAGGAAGACCAAGGTTCCTGAATGTGCATAGGCCTCCATTTGGAACAATAAAGAGATTGGAAGAAGTAGTGTAGGGTTTGCATCCAGCTGTACCCTGTCCAAATCTTGCAGATGAATGCATAAAGTGTAACTTTAAATGACTTGAGAAAGATCACCTGCTACACAATTTATCATATGATTTAATCTACCTTTCACTGCTCTTGAAACATTAGACTTGCTGTTTGCTACAAACTTTACTGCCTCTGCTCATAGAAAATTTAATTCTAATTTCTTGAGGTGAATCTGCAATTATAAAATGATGCTTTAACAATTTTTCTTAAGAAATCCATTAAGCTATTTTTTGTATACTGACCTTCAAATGTCTAAAAAAAATTCTTAAAAAAAAGGAAATAACATGTGTCATTCCCAATGATTCTACCCACATTACCCTGCAAATATTATTTTTCTTCATTAGCTACTATGCCTTGATAAGGCATAGGCAACCATGGCTTTCCATTCTATTCTTTGCCTTTATTATGATTTCCATAATCAAGCAGTTGTCAGTTTTGCTAGCTCACTCACATGCATGAGCCTACTTCTTCCTTTACTTTTCCATCCATCTAGTTTTCCAGTAATAGCAAAATATTTGAACCCTCCTTTCCTAACAATATGTCCGAAGAACTCAAACTGCCTTTCTCTTATAGTTTTGCAAAGGTTACATCTAATAGATGTAAGAGCTTTATCATGTTATGAGTCATAAGCTATTTCCAAGCTACATTTCGAGAGATACTTCTCCCATCATCAGGCTACTGAAATGAATAGATATGGCTGTTTTATACCTTGGTAGGTTGTGTTTCTTTCTTTTGTGTTGGAAGCCATATTTCTGGAAGGGTGTAGGATATACTGTTGCCCACCTCATGTCAACAGATGTAATTTACCTCAGATTATTGGTTTGGCACCATTACAAGAGGTAACACCCAATTTACTTAGTTTTCTCTTTGACTTTCT
This sequence comes from Morbakka virulenta, assembly GCA_003991215.1. NCBI lineage: Eukaryota > Metazoa > Cnidaria > Cubozoa > Carybdeida > Carukiidae > Morbakka > Morbakka virulenta. The sequence goes on from RDPX01000020.1 coordinate 1,436,436, forward strand.
CGGTTATGTCTTTCTCTAGTAAGTCATGTAGCTGCCAATCCACATTACCTCTACCTCACAATCCATAAGGAATCCACCCTATTCATTGTGTAACTGGTTTGAAAGAGGGGTTACTGTGCAGCCTGACTTGATCATTTTTTACTTTCCCATCTTCCTTGAACAAATTCTAAATTTGTTCATAAGTCAATCTACTGACTAACAAATTTCTGGACCAACACATGGTATACCAAGGCACATTTGGGTGGAATGTCTAAAAGTGGTCTTCCTTCAGCTTCAATAGCAGCATTCTTTCCATTCTTTTAGGTTACGTTTAACAGGTGCTTTAAATGTTTTCAATGCTTTGAATTTCTGGTTGGTCACAAGCACACATCCACTGATTACTTCAATCACTGGTAAAAGATATCTTTTTTCATTTCCACATTTTCCCACTGACTTTGTCAATCATGTTGCATGTCATTCCCAACTACACCTAAAGGTACACTCCCTACTAAAATATTAATGTCTTATATCTTCCATCCAAATTTAACAAAAACTACAGCTTTTACAGCCAATAAAATATGCATCTCCCAATCTGACCTTGTGAATATGAGTTCAAGTTTAAAGAGATTTTTGAGTGCTAAATTACACCAAAGTGCCCCCTATTACCACAAATGTCCCTCTTGGTAGCATATGAAGCATCACCTGTTTTTCTGATCTTGCCTTTGGTGTCTGGTCAAATTTGATGTGCTTGTTTTGCCAGCATCTTCAGTGCCTCATTCTGTGACAGGATTGAGCTCAAGTTTTCCTTTCAACTGTTGAGATTTTACGTTTTATGACAGTTTCATCACTGGTTTGTTCAATTCTCTGAAATGAATGCCATCATTTTATGGCACATATTCCTTATGTATAAAGTGATGGTCAAATAATATGATGAAATCAGCATATGGTTTGTCTGCCGTTCTTGTTAATGTGTAAAAAGTCAACCTTCAAGAAAAATATAATTAATTATTTGGATGATCTTGGGGCTCAGTGAAGCTGTCCCTTATTGCCTGGTTGACTTGTTTTCACCCAGGTTGGGATTATTATATCTAAATCACAGGCAGATTTGGCTACCATTCACATCATCGTGTGCTTTCTTTAGACCCGACAAATTTTATGTTTTAAGAGCAAATTAATATGCAAAAGTGCAAATGGTCTCAAGCTCCAAATACAAACGTATGTACCAAATAGAAGAAATACACTCTTACATTGGTCTTGATGCATCAAAAGTTATTGTACATGCATGTCAGAGTAGTAAAATGATACATATTTAAAAGGGAAACAAAATATTTGAATGGTAAGAAAAGATTTACCTGTTCGCAGATCGAGATGATGCAGCTGAAAATGCTCCCGCGATTTACCAAACATCCTTTTTATCTATTATATTCTCAGTTTACATGACTCAAAGTACTCTCAGACAATGGTTGTGATAAAATACATAGCTAACCTCCCCAAACCCTAAAACACACACCACAATGACAGATATTTTCAAACTGAGAAAATTAACTTACAGTAAAAAGTTATCTGTTGCATGGTGGAGCTGTGTATTTAAGACCTTTGTCCAATTCTCCAGACTTTGCTGCACTGAATAAATTCAAGGCAGTAAGTTAAATAGTTAAATTTTGTAAAAAACTTTGCATTAAATACGTTGTGTTCTTAGGCAGTTTAAGAAGAGTTTTCTAAATTTTCTCCATCTGATGGAATTGTGGAACACAAGCAGTAACTGAAAACCGTGACGCAAACTTTCCAATGAGGTCCACCAGTAAAAAATGTTTTGTGCAAGTTATGGCAACACTGTGCAATGGTTACGTCAGCCTTACCACTAGCATATTTTAAAAAATTAATCAGAAGTTCAAAACAGTCAAATAGTTAACACTGGAATAGAAACCTTGAAATCATTTTCACTAAAGCACAGTAAATATACTGTGTCACTAAAGATGGTTGTGTTTTCCACCAGGCCAACATCCCATACCAACAGCAAAATTGAGCAACTTCTCAGTGAGGCTCGTCTCCGAGCTTGAAAAATAAATTGATGCAAATAGCTGATAAACGAACAATCCAATTTAAGTCGTGCTTAATATTTCGTTATTGTTGGCAGTGGGCAGAAACAAATGTCATATCCAAAGTATCTCTGGTAATTAACACCGGCCAGAACATATTTCCACTTCTTGCACTCCTTTCGCAGTCTTTCTTGCATCCCTCACCAAACATTGGCCCATTCATGCCACAGGAACGAGACACAATCGCTTTTTTTCTCCTTGACGACCAGATTTCAATCGCCGCTTCAGACGCTTGTTTTTTTCATAGTTTTGGTGGACGCCCCTTCGAAAAATGAACTGTGATTATTTTCAGTAAGATTGTGTCTCGGCTTATTTGCTGTGGGACCCTCTCATTCCATCAATGGACAGTCCTTGCATGCAATTGCATGCATCCTGAAGGCCACATCTCAAATGCTTGTGTCATACCCAGCATTCGTCAACTCATATGGTAATTAAAACTTGGAACCCGGTGAAAAAGCAGATGTTTTGTTCCAGATAATGTTTTTAGTTATATTAAAGTTGTTTTTATCCTTAGGAACTCTATATTTCAGTGGTGATACCCTAGGTGGAAAGCAGGAGGTATCAATTTCGTCATCTTTGAATGCTTTGTCAGATTCTAACAATAGCTGTCACAACGCGAAATAACTTCTTATCCACAATACACCTTCTGGCACCTTGATAGTTTGTTTTTGTGACAAAACTTGACAGTGACATCTGATTATAATTACCCTAGTGGGATTTCTGTCAAATGCACATGCTGATGTAACTCCCCTTGGAGATATTTTTATAGCATGTGTTTTGCATCCAGTTAATTATGTTGTTTGTCACACTTTGTATAGTATAAATAGACACATTTTAGAAGTAAAAATCAGTTAACAAGAGAGACTAAATGTAGGCAACTTGTCTACTCTCTCTCTCTCTCTCTCTCTCTCTCTCTCTCTCTCTCTCTCTCTCTCTCTCTCTCTCTCTCTCTCTCTTTCTCTGCAAGCTTAATAACCTTGACAGAAGCATGGTACCAGAAGTAAACTGAAGCCTGTAAACACAACTGCAAGCCACACCTAGCAGGATGGAGATGGGACTACCAAAGTCACCTGAGCTGAATTTTGACGCACTAAATCTGTACTCTGAATGGACAAAATGGAGGCAGAATATGTCACTTTATCTCGATGCAATGATGGAAAGACGCTCCGAGAAGGAGAAGTACTCAACATTTCTTTGCGTGATAGGGCAACGAGGTCGAGACATTTTCAACACAATGAAGTTCGAAAAAGTGAAGATTGAAGGCGTTCCGACAAAGGAAGACATTACCACAGTCGATTTTCTGTTTGAGAAATTTGAAGCCTATTGCAGGCCGAAAATAAATCTGCTACTGAAGGACGCAAGTTTTTCGAGCGTGAACAAAAGAATGGTGAAGGAATCGACACATTCGTCACAGATTTACGAAACTTGGCATCCAACTATAATTTTGACAAGCTGGAAGACGACTTGATCCTGTATCGTGTGGTCGAAGGAATTCAATCTTACTTGGTGCAAGATTAACTTTTGCGCTCAGCAAGTGATCTCACCCTGGAGAAGGCGATCAGTGTCGTTCGAGCTGACGAGATGACGAGACATTCAATGAAGCAATTCACGACGGCAACAAGCAATGTTCATCAATCAGTCGAGATTGATTACGTGAAGCCGAAATCAAGAGGAACGATATTTAAAGAATAAATCTACACAGAGAAGGACACATGGATACCAGTTGAAAAGCTATTTAAAATGTGGTGGTGTTCACGGAAGTAACAGGTGCCCAGCGGACGGATCCATGTGCCGGAGATGTTCAAAAAAGAATCATTGGGAGAAGGTCTGCCAATCAACCAGAGAAGCAACTCAACCAAACGTGGCAGAAGTTCAAGAAGAGTTAAGTGCAGAACGATACATCATCGACTCAATCAATCGAGAGGACCAGAGGACTGAAGCAACCGTGATTGAGAAGATTCGTTCACAACAAGACAGGGTTAAGCTGGATACTGGGGCACATGTAAATGTTCTACCGGAATGATTCTACAGCGCTCTCTTGTCTCGCGATTCAACTCTGAATTCGACAAAGGTTATCCCCACTGAAATGCAGCTTTTTGGTTATGGTGATTCAGAGATTCCAGTCCTTTGATGGTGTTCGATTCAATGTCAGTATGGCAAGATCAAAAAGAGCCTGCAGTTCTGTGTGGCAAAGTCTGCAAGCCGTGCTATTCTCGGTTTGGATGCTTGCCAGCAGCTGAAGCTGATCAAGATACTGTGCTCGATCGACAAATCAGAAAAGCAACATGAAACTGATAAATCATCCTCTCATACCAGCCATGAAAAACACACCGACTCAACATTCCAGCAAAAACTTCATGGAAACGATTTGAATAATGCAATCAAATAAATCAATCCAACAGTCGTACCAGGTCTTGGAAAGCTGGATCCTCGATATAAAATAGAAATATCAAAAGATGCAACACCAGTCATTCACCCATCAAGAAAAGTTCTGATAGCCCTTCGAGACAAGCTGAAGATTGAGCTACAATCGATGGAAGCTGACGGATTGATCTGCAAAGTGGTAAAGGCTAATGAAGGTTAACAGCATGGTGGTCGTTGAGAAGAAGACTGGAGCACTACGAATCTGTCTGGGTCCGAGGGACCTAAACCGACACATCAAGCGAGAACACTACCAGCTGCCTACATGGAAAGAAATATCGAGTCGTTTGGCAAATGCAAAGCACTTCACAAAGCTGGACGCAAATCATGGATATTGGCAAATAACGCTCGATGATCAAAGCTCGAAGCCCACTACTTCAACACACCATTTGGAAGATATCGGTTTTGTCGAGTGCCATTTGGAATCATGTCAGCACAAGACGTTTTTCACAAGAGACTTCAACACCCTTTTGATAACATTTAACATGTCGAAACAGACATTGATGATATTCTGGTGTGGGGAACGGAAGACACATCACATGGTCATCAGCTGCTCACAGCCCTGGATCGTATTGAGAAGATTGGCTTGACATTAAATGCCGACAAATGCAACTTTCGTTCAGAAGAGGTCACACATCTTGGTCACAGGATAAATTCGGATGGAATAAAGCCTGATGGATCAAAGATTCAAGTAATTAAAGAAATGCAATCTCCAACTGACAAGGAAGGTGTAAGACGATTGCTTGGAATGATAAGCTTTGTGGCAAAGTTTGTACCAAACTTATCAGAGATCACTTCACCACTTCGAAACCTACTAAAGAAAAATGTATGTTAGCACTGGGAGAAACAAAACAAAGATGCATTCCACCAAATAAAACAACTCATTACAAGAGATAATTGTCTTAAGTTCTACAATGTTTCAAAACCAGTTGAACGTAAAATTGATGCTTCAAAGAATGGTTTAGGAGGAGCACTGCTACAAGATGGAAAGCCTGTTGTCTGTGCGTCAAGAGCAATGACTACAACTCAGCAAAGATATGCAATGATAGAAAAAGACTGCTAGCCGTAGTTTTTGCCTGTGAAAGATTCCATCAGTATATCTATGCCAGAGATGTGATTGTGAGCAGTGATTAGAAGCCTTTAGAATCGATTTGTCACAAGCCTCTATCGTCTGTTCCACCACGATCACAGAGGATGCTTCTGCGGCTACAAAAGTACAATATCAGCCTAAAGTGGAAACCAGGCAATCAGATGTTTCTCGCTGATACTCTGTTCAGAGTATCTTAAAGAATCTGCTGAAGAGATAGAAGAAGATGAACTGATTGCACACATCCATATGGTGACATGAAATATCTCCATATCTGACACAGATTTACAAGATATTTCCAACAAAACAAAGGCAGATGCAGACATGCGAAAACTGATGAAATACATCAAAGATGGATGACCTGCAAAAACAAATCTTCCGACCACTCTACATCCATACTAGACATACCGTGAAGAACTCTTTGTATCGAATCGCATTATCTGAAAAGGAACACGAATTGTAATCCCTACATCTTTAAGAAAAGATATGCTGCAAAGACTACTGGAATCCCTAATAATCTTGAAAATTCTGAACTTTATGGACTCAGAGGAAGCCATAGATGTAAGAGCTTTATCATGTCACGAGTCGTAAGCTTTTTCTGAGCTACGTTTCGAGAGATACTTCTCCCATCGTTTCGGGACGTGGCGCCATACCTATGTTGTGTTTGTTGTGTTTGTTGTGTTTCTTTCTTCAGTGCTGGAAGCCATATTACTTGAAGGGTGTAGGATATACTGTTGATGTGATTGCTGCATTGCAAGGAATGGATTGTTTCTTTTAGTTTTCTTTGTTGTGTTGATTTCTTTGTCTGTAATTCTTTTATTTTCCCAGTCAAAGGTATGATCCTGTGTGCAGCAGTGTTCGTCTATTTCATGATTTTTGGTGTCACCTTTCTGAACAGCTCTCTTGTGTTCTTTTTCTCTTTGACCCAAGAAACGCTTTGATTCACCTATGTAGGAGGCAGAACAGTCCTTACATTGTAGTCTGTAGACTATGTTGTTCCTTTCATCAAGTGGAACTGGGTCTTTTGGTTTTGAGAGGATCTTCCTTAAGGTGGATGTAGTGAAAAAGGAGTATTGAATGTTGTGTTGTCAGAGGGCTCGTCTTAGGTGCTCACTGGTATTCTTCATCTAAGGCAGACATATAAAATAGCCGTATCTAATCATTTTAGTAGCCTGACGATGGGAGAAGTATCTCTCGAAACGTAGCTCAGAANAAAACGCTTTGATTCACCTATGTAGGAGGCAGAACAGTCCTTACATTGTAGTCTGTAGACTATGTTGTTCCTTTCATCAAGTGGAACTGGGTCTTTTGGTTTTGAGAGGATCTTCCTTAAGGTGGATGTAGTGAAAAAGGAGTATTGAATGTTGTGTTGTCAGAGGGCTCGTCTTAGGTGCTCACTGGTATTCTTCATCTAAGGCAGACATATAAAATAGCCGTATCTAATCATTTTAGTAGCCTGACGATGGGAGAAGTATCTCTCGAAACGTAGCTCAGAAAAAGCTTACGACTCATGACACGATAAATCTCTTACATCTATGACTACTGGAATGGTCAAGATTTCCTACTCATTATTAACTACTACTCGCGATTCGTTGAAATAGAATTACTCCATAATATGACTTCAAGTCATGTGATTGCAAATATGAAGATGATCTTAAGTCGATATGGTTGAGCTAACAACTTATATAAGCATGAAAAAGACGTTCTTACTTCTTAAGTGTCATGCTTTTCTGGAATAAATGTTTTGACGTTAACATTGGCAGGCTGCGTTCCCTTTGTCTTGATAAAGATGTTGGTCCCGTTCAGGTGCGCAATTTTGTTTACCCACTGTTACGACAGTAATTATGACAGAGGGAGGACAAATAAATAGCACCGGTTTGAGATCAAAATGTAACTCGAGACCGCAGCCCTTCCCCATCTGAATAATCCAACTTAGTAGAAAACACTGGAGATCATCTGTGTAACATTTGCACGAAAGTTTATGGTACGTAGTGGATACCCTTCAATTAATAATAAAGAAAGCAGATTTCAAAGTCCGGGACAGTCGAAAGAAGTTTGTTTGGCTGGACTCTTTTTCGTCGGTCATTGCCAGTCTTTTGGTTCTTGATAAAACAAATGTGTGTTGCCTCGGCCGATCCAGGTTGCATCTGTTGCCGTTATTGATAACGGCAAGGTCATTCTATTACCGTTTAAGTGCTTCTTTACTAGTAAAGCTAATTAATAGTGCTTATTTTTTTCAATTATCTCCACTACGTATGTCTTCGCGACGTGTTTTATTTATGTTTGGGTGGGTTTATCAGACTACAAGAAATATTACTTTGTTTTCTTATGGTCTTTTAAAGAAGCAAAGGGTTTACATTCGGCATAACGTGCTATTAGGGGGTCTAAATTTAGGTCCACCAAAGGATCGAGCATCCTATACAAGCTTTGACTCTTTATTCCATATGAATCCACCAGTCTATCTCCATCTATGCATCCAATCTATCTATCATCTATCTATCTATCTATCTATCTTTCTATGTAACTATCTATCTATCTATCTATCTATCTATCTATTTATCTATCTATCTATTTATCTACCTACCTACCTACCTACCTATCTTTCTCTCTTTCTACATTTTCATCAATACGTCTGTGTGAATTTAAAGTATATGTATAGTATTGATAGCCAATGGTACTGAAGAATTTTTCACGTTGACATACCAGAAGATCAGGATACACACAACTTGAATTGTTCTTTGGCTGAGGACAGGCTGCTTTTATATATTTTATGTAATTTCTAGAAATGTCTTAATAGTTTCGAGGCTTTTCAGATAAGTCACAATAAAAAGATAAGGGTTTTACTGAATAATTACAATTAACTATCTATTAATCAATAAGAACTTATTGAATTTAATATAAATACAACTAATTAAAATATGATGTTAAAATTTATGCTGAAATTGAATCTGCATGGGAACAAGGGATTGTACAAATTTTCCAAGGATTGTCTCTTTTGCCTCGTTTTAAAGAGCAGAACAAGACGAGTTTGAACTGAGGTCAAACAATCGCAGCAAAGACAGTACATGTAGGCCTATCTTTTACAACAATAGCTGCAGGTCAGATTAAGACCCTGGTTTTGTGGATTAAAGTTTTACTTTCTTTACCCCCAGTTGATAAAAAAGGCACAGTAAATGATGAACAAGCTTACTTCATCATTAGTGCTGGCCAAGTCTAGGGCGTCCTCACTGGAAACAGTAAAAAACTTGAATTGCTGGTAAGTTGTCCACTTTTTTTATGGTACCTCTGTATCTGTATCTGTATAAATACGTTGAAGGGCCTTGCGGCATTAACTCAACGGGGGAGAGAGCGCAGGATAAATTAGTCCTGTTTATAAACAGGTGCTCTGAAGCAGCCTACTGTTTGCATATGCACGACACTGTCATCCAGGTGGTTCCAGTCTACAATAGTTTTTGGAAAAAAAGATTGTTTATATAAATCGGTTTTACATGTGATGTTCTTGTAGCACCTGGTGTTATTTGTAACTTGTTTTTAACAAAGTTTGTGCTATGGTAGTCCTTGAATTTTGTTGATGTAATTCTCCGTCGGTTTGTACGTTCTGGAGTCAGGAAATCATGGGGTTGTAGTGCTGGCACCAGCCCCTCGACCACTTTGTAGAAAAGTATCAGTCTGTTTGCCTTCCTCCGATCTTGAAGAGGTGGTAATTGAAGATGGTGTAGCATCCTTGTGATACATCCAGTGTCTCTAGATGAGTAGTCTCCCTTGATGAATCGAGCAGACTGACGTTGTACTTTTTCCAGCTTGTTGATGTCTTTTAGTAGGTGAGGGTCCCATACTACAGAGCTGTATTCTAGTGTAGATCTTACAAGGCTAAGGTAGGCTGCCTTTCTGCATTGCTCCGGACAGTGTTTAAGATTTCTTCTGAGAAAGCCGAGTGTCGAATTTGCTTTTTTGGTTATCTTTGTAATGTGGCTGCTCCATTTTAGGTCTTCCTGTATGGTGACTCCAAGGTAAGGGTTTTCTGTTACCTGTTTCAGTATGTGGTCGTTAAGTTGGTAGAAACTGGATGATTTCTGGTTGATGGACATTATATAACATTTCTTTTCGTTGAATTTCATACCCCATTTAGACGCCCACTCTTCTAGGTTGTTTAAATCATCTTGCAGTATATGGTGGTCTGTTCGGTTCCTGATTGGTCTGTATAGAAGACAGTCATCCGCGAAGAGGCGTACTGTTGATCTAACAGATCCCGGAAGATCGTTGATATGACAAAGAAACAGGATCGGGCCGAGCACTGTGCCTTGCGGTACTCCGGATTCTACTGTTACTGCGTCTGATTCCTCTCCGTTTACGACTACTTTCATCTCTCTGTTGGTAAGGAAGTCTTTGAGCCACCGATTTATGTTGCCATTTATCCCATACTGGTCCAATTTGTGTAGGAGCTTCATGTGTGGAACCGTATCAAAAGCCTTACTGAAGTCTAAGATGGCCATATCGACTTGTGTTCCTACATCATATTTGGATAAGAGGTCGTGTACAGTTGTTATTAGTTGAGTTTCGCAAGAATATCCGCTACGAAAACCGTGATTTAAGGAGGTGAGGATCTTATTACCTTCTAGGTGGTCCATGATGTGTTTACAGATGATATGCTCAAGTAATTTACAGGTAACGCAGGTGAGAGATACAGGGCGGTAGTTCTCAGCTAAATGAACATCTCCTTTTTTGAATACAGGTGCTATGTTCGCATTTCGCCAGTCTGTTGGTAGTGTACCAGCATCGATAGATCGTTGGAAAATGGTCGATAGCCCGGGTGCTAGTTGTACTGCACAGGTCTTTAAGATCTGGTTTGGTATCCTGTCTGGTCCTTGTGCTTTGGATAAATTGATCTTCAGTAAAAGTTTTTCCACTCCCTCTGGTGTTACCGTTAGTTGGGGTATGGGTTTAGTAGCTTTGGTCTTTGACTCAATGTTGATCTGGTCACTGCGATCCTGTGTGAAGACAGACTTGAACTGGTTGACTAGAATTTGTGCTTTATCTTTGTTGTCATTCGTGAGTTGGCCTGATTTCTTAAGAGGTGCAATACCAACAAAGTCTTGTCTGCGTGTTTTGACAAAGTTCCAGAATGGTTTGGTGTTGTTTTCGTTTAGGCCTTTCTGTATAGTGTTATTGATATAATCAATTTCCGCCTTCTTGAATGCTCTTTTACAATCCCTCTGGTAGTTTTTAAATGCTTCCCATTGCTGTGTCTTTTTCGCATGTTTATAAAGCCTCGCTTTACGTTTTGTCATTCGTCTTAAGCTCTTGTTAAACCATGGTACGCTGTGCCGATCTTTAATAGTTTTAGTTGGAACTTGTAGACTCACAGATGTCATGATGCCGGATTTGAAGTCATTCCATAGTGAATCAACACTGGAATCGGGATTCTGCGCTGACTGGATGATATTTTCGGATAGTGTTGCCATGTCTTTAGAGATCTGGTCCCAGTTTGCTTTAGAATACAAATTTACTTTCCTTGGTTTTTGTTTTGCATACTGAGGTATGATGTCAATATCTGTAACTACCATGGCATGGTCACTAATTCCAGGGATAGAAGTAGATGACTTTACAAGTGATGGATTGTTTGTAAAAACTAAGTCTAGCACATTATCATCTCGTGTGGGTTGGTTGTGGACTTGGGTGAGACGATGTTCTATTGACAGATCTATAAGAGCCTGCTGAACTTCACTATCTGCTGCACCTCTCCTGACAGTCATGTTTTCCCAATCTATGTCTGGACAGTTAAAGTCCCCAGCTAATATGATGTATTTCTCACTAGGGGAGTCAGTTAATTTACAGATGGACTCATTTAATTTATTTATGTGATGTAACTTACGATGTGGCATGTAGAACGAACATAAGTGTAGATCTTTACCTTTCCACGTTTTGATTTTGGACCACACGATTTCACAATCAGTAACTAGTTGTGGCTGGGCGTCCATAATAAACTTGCTATTGGCAGCTGTAAATACCCCACCACCTTGTCCCTCTGCACGATCATTTCTGTGCACATTGATGTTGCTAGGGAATATTTCAGAGTTTTTAATGGTGTTTACTTTTGGATCCTGGCCTGGCTTTATACCTTTCAGCCATGATTCAGTACCACATATGAGATCGGGTTTTACATAGTCCAGTGCTGTATGGAATTCTGATCTATTTGTTCTAATGCTGCGACAATTGACTGTTAAAAGTCTGATGTTACTTCTGTTTGGGTGGATAATTTGATCGCTACTGGTTGTTGTCTTGTATGAGTTTGTACTAAGGCTAGTGTTGGATGTAGAACTTCCTTGCCTCTGGGTCTGACTGTGTTGTTTTGATCTCAGTTGAGGGCTGCTAGTATGCACAGGGCTGAAACATGATGACGTGGTTGGCCCGAACGAAATATCAATATCCATATCTGATAATGGTGTGTATACGTTGGAGGTATAAAGTTCAAAACTGTTGTATGTGAAACTATCAACATTGATACTGTTACACCTGCAACAGTGCCATACTACATTGGATTTGTTTAGGTACGACATGTCTTTGGTGGAGATTTCCTCACACGTTTTGTGGAACCAAATACTGCAGTTACTACAACATATACCTTGCTGGGACCATGTAACTGGGAGGTCACAAACACCACACGGGCAAATGGAAGCGTTTCCTGGGCCTGGGTTCATGTGGATGTCTCCAGATAGGACGAGGATTAATGTAAACAAACAAAATTTACTTTCCTTCCGGTACGAGTTGCGTAGTTGCAAATGGGTTCTGTTTCGCGAGATAATCTTAGGATTCACAGCACCAATGGATAGAGTCATGTTTGCTGTTGATGATGTCCTATTGTGGGGGATTTCATTATGATTGTACATGAAATCAATTATAGCGAAGACAAGGATGAGCTTAAGTGAAATCGAATTTGGCGCCGCCATGATGGATGTACATTCCACTGATCGCCGAGTGGTCGAGGGCGGTAACCAGCACTATAAGGTTTTAAGCTGACATGATAACCGTTTATAAGATGTAAAATGAGTATCTTAACATTTCTATCAAACCAATTTGTCCGATGAAGTCAGATCTTTGAGAAAAGGATACAAAATTGGCTGTTGGTCATCTCTCCGAATGTAAAAAATCAAGGTTACGATGATGCCACAATTTCAACTGACTCAAAACACCTGACTCACCGCAAATATACAGTTCTCAGGTGTGAGTTAACTCAGGTACTTTTATGCTTCCAATTAAAACAAATAAATCGATCAGCATGCCAAAACACGACCATCATTTCCTGAGTATCGAAGTAATCATTAAAACATGAATTTTATCTCCTGTGAATTTCTGATGAAAGAAAGATAACTGGAAATCAGTGTAAAAAACGTATTAATAATGTTGTCAAATCAGAAGTGAACGTTTAAAATAGCGAGCCAGTATGCCAATAGGAACTATATTCTGCAAAGATTAAACCGTGATATTGATAAAGAAACTCGTCCACTCGTCACAACAACTGAACGCCAAGCGAAATTGAATCTCAGGTTGTCTTTATTCCAAGGGAAATGTATCCAATGCTACTTTTGATATTAAATATCCTTTGCAACTAAGTAAACGCTAAATCCTTCCAGTAAATCAAGTTGTATTTAATAGATACATAGAAATCAAAGTAGTATTTCAGGAGGATGTCTGACCTCGAAATTTCCACCTCAAGTTGCTTAATTTCAGTTTTATACATTTTTAGGTTGGTGAGTGATATAATCAATTTTTAAAATTACATAACAATGATTTAAAAGTACTGATTGCTATTAAAAAAATTTATTACCGTTATAAAGCCACGTTATGCACTTTGGTATGAAAGAGCGTAAGTGAGTAAGTAATTGAGTTTTTATTTGGCACGAACATAAAATGAAAAATGTTTATAAATGTTTAAAAAAAGAAAGGCCTAGAAAGTCAATAAATTACAATTTACAGTTAATATACAAACTTTTGTATAAATTAATACTAAAAAGAACGTTGCATAAAAATATTACAATTTGAGTTAAAATAAAAATAATGACAGATCACCCCTAATTGAAGTGGGATAACATTAAAAGGTCAAACTGACCTTATTTCCATAATGGTCCCTTAAGAGGTGATTTTTTAATTGAAAAAAAGGGAGTTAAAATTTAAAAATATAAACTTTAAAGTGTTTTAAAATGAGATGTCCTTTTAGAATGCCAGATATCCTTTTAGAATGTCGTCATCAATATTATTTGTGTTGCCCCTTGTAAGACCATTCTCGTCAAACAATACTTTGTCCAAAGCCTATAAAATAATAACACCACAAGTAATATTGTGTAATTGTGTAGTAAAACTAAAAATTATAAGTACACAGCCGAACACAATCATCAATTGACAAGTGGAAAAGAAGTTAATTTTTTGTATATCAGTAAGCTCCCATGGACATTATAAACAAGATTTTGATAGCCAAGGAGTTTATCTATGCAGTAATTTTAACTTCACAAAACATTCTTTTTTCATCAATAAAGAATGTCTTCCCTGCTATAAGTATAATCGTTTATGAATTTTAATGCTTTTGTAAATGGCAGGTATTTAGACCATACAACCTTATGATTGATATGATTGAGAAAACCCTTTTTTATTCAGATTCAGGCAAATAGACAGTGCACAAGTCTATGAAAAATTGTTAATGATATTCAAGTGTAGCACAGCATCTACTGCAGAAATGAGATTGCAGTGAAACATTGAAGATAAAACAGCTCAAATTAAATGGCAGAGCTAGATCTGCCACTCACCTGTCATTAAAGGCAATTCATAACCAATTTTCATCACCTACTTGTAAACAAAAAGAATGTATATGGTCTTCAATTGTTTTAAACAGAAAGTAACAAAATATGGCTTGGTTTCACCAATCCTTTAATTTTTTTTCAGTCAATCACAAAAAGTAATGGACTTTCTCTGTTCTATTTTAATGTAGCAATGTTGTTGGTTTCCATGTTTCTAGTTTACAAAACTTATAAGCTTTGTAAAAAATGCTTTTTTAATGTTGAAACTGTGAATATTTTCTCATATATTTCTAACACTGAATTCTCCACTTTATTTTCTGTTTTAGGGGAAGCGACATCTTTGATGTAAGTTGCCAGTAATAGTTCATGTTTCTCTTTCATTAATTTTGTCCACTGTATAATTTTGCTTACTTGTATATCAGATATATGTTGAATATTTATATATTTGGTGCACATCATTTATTTGGTATTATTTAAAAGCAGCCAAATTAAGCTTATTTTTAACTTTTTTTGGAGTAGGAAACCAGAGCCATTAATTTTTTATTTCAATTTGCAAAATATTTTTTAAAGTAAGACAATTATGTATTCCTTATTGAGGCACATTTTCATGTACTTGTGGATAATCTGTGAATATAGCATGTCATGCCCATTTTGGCTTGATAATTTTGTATCAGTTTCTACAAACCTAACACACATTTCTTTGTAAAAAATTGTGGTCAGATTAACTGTAACACTCTTAACTTGCATGCATTATCATTTTTATTGTCACCAGAGGGTACTATTGAGACATCACCAAAAATCATTGAATTGAGATGTCATTGTTTTGTTTCTAGTTAGTCTCTCTTTTCCATACATAGCTTCTAGTACTTAAAAATCTACTGAAATCTTTGGCAAAGAATGTATATCGTGTATATTGCTATTTTTTATGGGAATTATTCATAACTTCCATAACATTAGACATGTTACCAGTTTAAGACTGAAATACCTGACTTGCAGTGCCAACACTTTCCAAGAATCAGCTTAAATTTTGCTTAATAGAATAAACAATGGATTGCATGTTTATTATATAACCATTTTGCTCATTTTTAACATATGCTGTGTTTGTGCATTTCATCAAATAGGTGATTATTTGCTTTATTTTACTGTTAATGATCATCACACAGTCATGGTGACTTGATCAACAAACACATAAAAATTCCTTTAGTTTAGGGCCCTCGTACATTTCTGTACCTCCTATTATTTTAGCTAGAGTTATAAAGTTTTTACCACAAAAAGTGCTCACCAGCTTCTTGTACACAGTTTATTGTGACAATGGCAATGAGTTGGGTTTTTTTACCTTCTTCTTCTTCCTTTTTGGCTTTTCCCATTTAAATGGAGTCTCTTACCAGTTTCCTCTGTCAGAAGCATCTGCCATTAACAGGCTAAACATTTCCATATCCTCCTTGATGGAATCAGAGAATCTTCTTTTTGGATGCTCTTGCTTTCTTCTTCCCAGAGGTTGCATTTTCATCACCATGTTTCCAGCATAATCCTCTTGCCGCCTCATGACATGACCAAATCATCCCAGTCTTGCTTCTCTTGCTTTTATTCCCAACCTAGCATTCACTCCCAGCTGACCCCACACTATCTCATTTTGGATCCTGTCCTGTCTGGTCTTTTCCATGGCAAACTTCAACATTTTGATTTCATTTGCATCTATCGTCTTTTCTTGTTTGGTCATTGGCATTGTTTCCAGGCTGTATAGCATACCAGGCCTAATTACTGTTCAATGCACCTTCCCCTTGACCTTCATTGGTATACTTCTGGTGCACAAGATGCTGCTGGCTTTCTTCAAGCTATTCCATCCCACTTGCACTCTTTTGTTTATTTCTCTGTCACAGCTACCAGAATTCTCAATCATTGAGCCCAGGTACTTGAACTTATCCACTTAGTTTACCTCTGCATCCCCCATCATGATCTTAACATTTCCCTCATTTTCATTCAGACACATATTCCATCTTTGACCTGTTTACTTGTAGACCCCTCTTCTCCAATGCACTTCTCCATTTTTTCAGCTCTTGTTGTGCTTCCTCTTTGGTCTCATAGCACAATATAATGTCATCTGCAAATATCATTGTCCATGGTGCCTCTCTCCTTACCCCAGCTGTTAGGTTGTCTGTGATCATCATAAAAAGGAATAAACTCAAGGCTGAACCCTGGTGTAAACCCACATCTACCTGGAACAAGGTAGTTGTCCCAACTGGACACTGTACAGCTGTCATACAGTTCTTATACATGTCACTCACTACCCACATGTATTGCTAGGGTATTCCAGCCACTCTCACACAGTGCCACATTTATTCCCTAGGTATGTGGTCATACTTTTTTAAGTCTATAAAAACACAGACCAACTGCTTCTGTCCTTTCCGATACTTTTCCATCAGTATCCTCAGTGCAAATATTGCATCAGTTGTGTTCCTGCCTGGCATGAACCCAAACTGTTCTTCACTGATGGTTACTACCTTGTGTAGTCTTGCCTTGACCACTTGTTTTCATAGTTTCATCACATGGTTCATAAGCTTTATGCCATAGTAGTTTCCACAACTTGTGCATCCCCTTTGTTCTTGTATATGGGTGTAAGAGTGCTTTGGTACCACTCTTCCAGCATATTTTGTTCACCTTATAGTATTTTGTTGAACAGTCCCATTATGAATTCCAGTCCAGCACTCCCCATACTGATCCATGCTTCTTTAGGTATATGATCTGGCCCTACCACTTTCCCTTTCTTCATTCTTTCCATAGCCTCATTCATTTCCTCTCTGCTAATGTCCATGACCTTTTGTTTGATCTCCCATGCTCTATCTTCTCTTCTTTCCCTTAGGTTCTCAACAATCATTAGTGACTCAAAGCAGTCCTTCCACATTCTTAAGATGTCATCTTTGTCCATTAAAATCTCATCATCCTCTCCTTTTATCATTTTCATATGCTGTATGACTTTGCTTTCCTGGTTTCTCTGCTTCACTAGTCGATATATCTCATTTTCTGAATCCCTTTCCTCCAGCTTCTTGTACAGGTCTTGGTATGCTGCACCCTTGGCTCACACCACCACCTTCTTAGCTGCCTTGTTGCACTGTCCACATCATGGTTTTGTTTGATCATCCCTGCTGTTAAACCATTGCTTCTTTGCTTCCCTCTTTTCCTGGACTTTATCATTCTACCACCAGGTTTCCTTGCTTGCTTTTCTCTGCCTTGATGATGCACCCATCATCTCTTTTGCAGCTTGTCTCATTACAGTGGCCACCTGACTCCAAGTCCACTCCATGACATTACTGGGCAACTGCTGGTGTACAGCCTTCCAGTACTCAGCACACACAGCTTCCTCCCTCAGCTTCCACCATCTAATTCCTGGCTCTGACTTCTTATTCCTTTTCTACTTTCTTTCTAGTACTAGGCCTGCAACCACTAGGTGATGTTGCTTGGCTACAGCCTCTCCTGGTATTACTTCACAATCCCTTATATTCCATATGCAAGTTCTTTTGCCCACATTGTAACCTATCTGGGTTTTTTCTGCCTCTACTTTCATATATGGTCAGATGCCCATCTCATTTTTTGAAGTAAGTATTCATCACTGATATTCCATCACTGTGTGCAAAGTCAACAATTTGCTGCCCTTCCTCATTTCTTTACCCAAAGCTATGCCTGTCAATCACTTGTTCGTCTTCAGTGTTCCCCATGCCAATGCATCCATTTATATCTGCTCCTATAAAAATAGGTTCTGATCCTGGTATATTGGTCATCAACTCACCCAGCTGAGCCCAGAATGCACCCTTCTCCACTGTATCACAACCCACCTGTGGTTCATATGTGCTGATGATATTAACAATTTCCTGTTCTAATTCCATCTTCAGTGCAATCAGTCTGTCTGACACCCCCTCCACTCCCAGTACACAGCTGTCATAGTCCTGTTTCAGAATCACTCCCACTCCATTCTTGCTTTTTTCCTTCCCATGGTAGAACAGCTTGTAACCTTCTCTGATATTTTTGTATATATATATATGGTTTCCCATTTGCAAAGTATATTCACCCATCTAGTTTTCATCATGTCTACAATCTGCATGCTTTTGCTGGTCATTGTCCACACTTTCAGTGTTCCTATCCTTGTGTCCCTTTTCTTGCATTTCCTCTAGAACGATCTTTATTAGAATCTGATACACTCACAGGAAACATTACCCTTGGTCTTGTTTATCCTCAACCACTGTGGCACTCTCATCATGTTTGTCATCAAGTAGACCAGCATAGTCTTTGAAAAATGTGGTGAATGCTATGAAATAATAACTGCTTTGATTTTGAGATATGTATTTGAATTGGTTGAACTTGCTGTGGTGGTCTGGATTAGGTCAGCAGCAATATATATCCTGCTGCTATTTTGTACAAGTGAATCCAGTTATGTAGTATCATGTTTAACAGTTTTATAAAGCCCAGTTTAATTAATTATTTATTTTAGTCCCCATAGTCAATGTCATTTTCTTCCAAAGATGTGAAAAATAATTTGAATAACCCATTGTCAGATCTGCCTGTCACTTAAGCAATGTGAATCACATGCTCTTCAATTTTCTGGGCTAAATATATTGTTCAACAATACCTTCTAGTACCAGAGAGGCTGTGACTTAATGGTTAGTTAGGTTGCAATGTAACCAAGACATTCCAGGATTGATTCTTTGAGTGGGCAAAAAGACTTTAGAACCTAAAAAGGAAAAGCCACTGGGTGACATCAAGAGAGGCACCTGGCCAAGAAATTCTTCACAACAAAAGCCCTCTGAAGGGCATCACCTCAGCCCAATTACTTGGAAAACAATGTTAAAACAACAAAAACCCCTCCTCTTTCCCTCTTAACTTATCACTACTTCTATCAGTCATGACTCTAAAGTATTTTGCTACTTTTTTAGATTGAGAACTTTTTTATTTTTATATTCATTACAAAACCACAATAACTACATTTTCAATAAAATCAACATGCAAAATATTGGCACCTTTTAAATCTATTTTTGCCATTTTTTATTTTGAAACCACTTTGAACTGGGCCATTATTCAGCCTTTCCAAAAGCAGTTCTTCAGTCTTCCTTTTTAAAGTCACAAACAGTTTATCCTTGTGAAGGCCAGTTAATAGTTTTCCAGTACCACTTTAAGGTCACTGCTTTTTTCTTACTTGAAGGTGACCAAGATGGTTCATTGGATTCTTTTGATGATGATAAGACTGTGATGAACTTGTCTTCTTGCTAGATTCTGCTTAATGAAAATACTTAAGTAAATTTGTTCCTCAAATTGAAACCATAACAGAAAACAAACTTACACTGTGTTCTCTTGGTAGTAAATCACTGATTACTGATGACTAGTGATTCACATGAACTTTTTTTTATAGTCAAAACATGAATTATAATAACACTGCAATAATGGTATGAAAGAGCAGTCCAACTGTGAATAAAACACTGGAAATCAGGAAATTCCATGTGTATTAAATTGATTGGAATAGAAATATAAGCTTTTTAGAAAATTCATTCTCATCAACCAAGTTAAATTATTTGAGAAGCCAAATACCCAGCTTCCTGTGATTTAGTTTCTTACAAGAAAATTGCATCCTTACACAAGAGATATTTCTACCTGTAAGGTTAATTTGAATTATTTAAAAGTTTAGATAATTAAAGTGAAGTTCAAAAATTGTTTGGAGTGACTGTATCTAAGGAGGGAGAAAGTTGTGGTCAAACTTTCATCTGGAGGAACATCCTGAGCCCTCTACAGCAACATGGGTTTTGTACCCTAGCCTCAGTCCAAAGTACTAGTATTCCTCTAGTCACAATGTATTGTTAATGCTTTTAAGTTATCTTTTGAACAATCTTTTTACTATTTCTTGTGTCCTTTCAGCAGGTATTTTCCATATAAAAGTTTTATGTGAAAGAGCTGCTTTGGAAGTTTATTGTCATCCATGCATATGACATGCCCAGAAAGGTTCAAGAGGCTAGACTCCTGATTTGGACACCTAAAAAGGAGAGAGGAGGAAAGTATTGTGAAGAAAGTATATCATCAGCAGGTAGTTGGAAAAAGAATTAGAGGGCACCAGTAGTTGAGATTGAGAGACGGAGTGCAGAGTGATATGAAAACAGTTGGAGCTGAGGATGATGATACAAGCAATAGAATCATGTGGAGGAAGATATTGCTGAGTGGCCAACCCAACTTGAAGTTGGAAGAAGACCGGAGGAAAAAAAGAAGAAGAAGATATTACATGCCCACCTTAGGTAGTTAATGACTAAAGACAAGAGGCTCCACACTTAAGTATCCTACTTTACTGGTGCCAGTGAATGCCTGATGTGCTTTAAATGCAGCTTCAAAATTGATGTTTAAGGTTATTGTCTGAGTCTGTGACCAAGATTTCGATGATCTGAGTTTTCCAAAAGCTGATCCTACTTTTTTAACTGATAGATGTGCTTCTGGGCCTAAATATCTGTCTCCTTTCTGTTGCAGACTTGCATACTTGGGCATTAAAAAAAGTGATAAACATATGTATAAGAACCATGTTCCATATATTCTGTATGCCAAACAAACAGTGGGAAAATACAAGACTTTTGACTTGGTAACAACTGATACAAACGTCTCATGTTGATATGCCATACTTAGATATTTTTACTATGTAAGAGAAGATGAATAATAGTTGCAATTTCTTTATTCTTAATTTGCAGAATAAATAAATCATGTTAAGTTTTGAATTACTATTATTATTGTAACTATTTCTATTACTACTACTGCTATTACTATTGTTATTATTATTATTATTATTATTATTATTATTATTTCTATTATGACATTAACTGTGAAAGGAGTCAGACGTATATTCTCTGGCTCTCTGGTTTATAAAGTTTAACTTCAAAATAAGCGAATTGAAACAACATCATTTGATGAAAGTTTTACCATTATGTCAAGGAAAGTACGTTGTTTAAAATGGTTATTGTAATGTTCATTTTTATTATGGAATTTCGAACTTGCAGAGACAGTTCAATGTGAATTTTGTAAAGAAGATTTCACAAGTATTGGACGCCATCTTTGGAGATGCAAAGCAAAGCTGTCAACAATCGATAACCCTATTGTTCAAAATCAACAAAATGAAGATACTTTAATGACTTTTAATCCTCCAGACAGATCAATTGCAAATAACAATGAAAATGTTCCATCAACTAAGGACCCTCCGGATATCAGGCATAAAGACACCCACTGCGATTCGTATACTTGTTTATGTGGGAAAAAATGTAAAGGATTAAAAGGTCTTCAAGCTCATAAACGTTCTTGTAAAGTGATTGACATTCCTGACATTAAAGAGATGTTTGATAATCCAAAAGAGTTTTTAACCCAAGAGGATTCAGAAGAGGAACCGTTTGTTGCAGTCGATAAAATTGAAAGATTAATTGGTGTTAAACTTCCAACAAAAAAGGAGGAGTGGGAACTAGCAAACTTATATTTTGCAACAACACTCCCTCATGGGAATCCAGTGGAGAATATCAACACCTCGTTAGATAATTTAAATGATGTCATTTACCGTTATTTTTACGATAACTATGGTCCTGTCAATGACGATGGAGAAAACCCATTTAGTCATTATGATAAACTTTCAAATCGACAGCTAAAGAAAGTATTAAAAGTTCTAAAAACTCACTCTAACAACCAAACCGAAGTAACATATGTCAGCCATCTTCTACGTTCAAAAATGATTAAAACAAAGAACCAACCTTTGCCGTATGACCACGAAGCTTGCATCAAAAAGAACTTCTGGAAATATTGCAAAAATATTTTTGAACATGAAAACCGTGTAAAACCAGACGTCGATGAAGCTACATGTTTTAATTATTTTCGGGAAAAGTTGAAGGCTAAAAACAACAACAAATCTTTTAATACGTCTGGATGGATGACCAAACTCAAAAAGCCAACCCACGAGTTCAACAAAACACCACCATCATACGTTGAAATAACTCGAGTTATTAACAAAATGAAATCTTCCTCATCACCATGTCCTTTTGATCAAGTAAGTACTATTGTTTAAAAAAAGTGTCCAATGATTAGAACAATGTTATGGAAATTGATCAAAAAATGCCTGGGAGGAAAAATCTATACCAAAAGCGTGGAAATTTGGTCTAACTGTGTTAGCTTATAAAAAGGGGGACACTACGGACCTTGATAACTTCAGGCCTATAACTCTTCAACCTGTTATGTTAAAAGTGTTCACAGCATACATAAGGAATCATATTTACCAATTTGCATTGAAAAACGATTATATTCACAGAAAGACCCAAAAAGGGTTCTGGGAAGGAATATCTGGAACAATTGAAAACACCGAGAATCTAACGTATGCTATTAACCAAGCAAGGCTTAAACAAAAGTCCTTAGTGATCACTCTTATAGAGCTTAAAAACGCATTTGGCAAGGTTAACCACCATTTAATATGCAATGTCTTGAAATTTCACCACCTTGCTGATGATCTTATTGAAATTGTCATGGAAATATACAGAGACTTTCGCATATTGATTGCAGCAAATGATTTTGTCACCAGCCCAATTCCAGTCAAAAGAGGTGTTTTGCAAGGTGACAGTCTTTCACCTTTAATATTCAATCTATGCTTTAACACATTAATGTTAAAAGTTAACCAAGAGAAGCTCAAATGCATGGGGTACATCTTCGGAAATTTTTTATCACCAAAAAACTGGATGCAGTTTGCTGACGACACGGCCATTATAACTGCCTTAGAAGTCGACAACCAACATTTGCTCAACTTATTTACAAAATGCTGTGTGTGGGCTGATTTCATCATCAAAGTTCCTACATGTCACACATTTGGCGTGAAAAAGTATAATGGTGTGAGCACTCAGTACAAACCGTATCTAATGGCAATGAACAAAGTTATACCTGCTGTAGAAATAGGCAGTAGTTTTCGATATCTAGGGAAGGACTTCTCCTTTAGTATGGATAATAGCAAACCAAAAGCAGAAATCCTCAAAAAATTTTAGAATCACTTGTCTACAATCGATCACTTACCTTTACATGAACGATACAAGCTTCATATCCTGCAACAATTTACCTATAGTAAAGTTTGCTGGCTAATGTCAATTTACTCATTAGATATCACCTGGATAAAACAAAGTTGTGATAACTTAGTGACACGGTTCATTAGAAAATGGTTGAACATGCACCCTGGTGCGAAGATCTCACATATTTCGTTGTCACATAAAATGATTGGTTTAAATTTTGCACTTNAATCACTTGTCTACAATCGATCACTTACCTTTACATGAACGATACAAGCTTCATATCCTGCAACAATTTACCTATAGTAAAGTTTGCTGGCTAATGTCAATTTACTCATTAGATATCACCTGGATAAAACAAAGTTGTGATAACTTAGTGACACGGTTCATTAGAAAATGGTTGAACATGCACCCTGGTGCGAAGATCTCACATATTTCGTTGTCACATAAAATGATTGGTTTAAATTTTGCACTTCCATCTGCAATATATGAAGGCTCCAAAATTAGTATACAATCCTTATTAAAATCATCTTGCAATACTGATAGCAGAACACTGTACTCAATCACACAGGAAAAGAATATCAATTGTGATACATACATTAATAAAGCCGCAGTAATCGCAGATCAAGTTAATAAGAAAGCTGTTGCTTTGTTGAAAAAAGATAGTGAGAACAAAACCTGGTCAGATTTTCTTAATCTTGAGAAGCAAAGCATTATAGTGAATTACCTAGTTGAAAATTGTAGCAGCTCTATGTTAACATGCTGGTATAATATAAGTTCAAATATGCCAAAAAATATCTTCTCATTTATACGTCGAGCTGTGATTCTTGCTCTTCCTACAAGAAAAATCCTCAAAATGTGGAACATTTTGAGAGAGGATATGTGCCCCCTGTATAACAATAAACCACAAACTCAACACCACATACTTAACAACTGTAGTGCTGCCGCTAATCAGCACCACTACCTGTGGTGTCACAACTCTGTTTTAAACTGCATTGTCTATTTTATGTCGTCAGTAAGGAATAATAGTTGTGAACTGTTTGTTCTTTTACCAGGATTTAGAAATCCAGAGGAACTATTCGAAGGAGGTCATAGACCGGATTTGGTCATTATGTCAGACTTCAGATGTGTAGTTATTGAATTGACGATTTGTTTTGAAACAAACCTCCAGAAATCAAGAGGTTATAAAACACAAAAGTATCGAGATCTTAAAGCTTGTTTCAAACCAGAGGTGAGAACATTTGAAGTAGTCTTCCTTCAAATTAGCTCACTTAGCTCACCAAAGATGTCGATGAGTTTAAAGCTTTGCTGCGAAGCTTCGAGCTCGATCCTAAAAAAATACTTGCAAAATGTAGTGAAACCTCAATCCGGGCATCCTATTACATCTTTAACCGCAATGACAAGCCATGGACTCTCCCTGACTTGCTTTTGTTCTATTGATGAATAATGACGCTTTTCATGTTCGCTTGAAGCAGCAGATGTTATATAATCGCTATTGATATCTGGTTTTGTAAGATGTTTGCATAAGTAATTCTTCTGTCCGGTTTTAACCGTGAATAACAGGAGAAATGTGTAAAGAAAAAAAAAATTGTAAAGTTTATTTCAGAAAATAAATTCGACGTTTAAAAAAAATTATATTATTGATTTTAATCAATTATTATCCACATAGATAATACTTTTGGCCTTATAATAATTACAAATCAATAATATTATCAAGAATATTTACTCTCTGTAATAAGACCAGGCAATACGTGAAAACATAAAATCATGAACTAATTTGCTAAGTTGATTTTGAAATATTGTTACCTGATCATTCATTTAAAAACCTAGTGCTTACTGTGGTAGGTTCTAATGATGGTCTTTCCCCCCATATTTAGATCTCAGTTGTGGAAAACATGCCAAACCTAGAAGTTGTAAGCTTAAGGTAGGCACATTTGCTGTTATAAAGCAATCATCTTCTATGTACTTTATTGGTTTTGTAGTCTTGTTGGGAGGGTTATACAGAAACGACCCTGGGATGGGTCTGTCAGGTTTTTGTGAGGTTGTGTTTATTTTTCCAATGACTTTGATGAATAGTAGATTCTCTGTTTGTAAAGGATATTTATAGCTTCCATGAGGTCAGCCCTTTCTTTGAATTGATGACATTTGAGAGATTGTAAAATTATTCAAAGTTTAGGAGAAATCATATATTTTTATCAGGAATTCAAGTGAGAAAATTGACAGATAATTGAAAGATAAAGCTAATGAAATGATGTAAACCTCACTTTAGGTTCATCAGCAGAGTAAGAACCCAACCATGGAGTATGATGAGCATTAAAGTCATTAGTTACAAGTTTACTAGGAGATGTTAAAGCCTTAAGGATAGATTGAATAGAATTAGAAGTAGCATTAAGAAGAGAGCAGGAGAATAGTTTAATGGAGAAAGAAAATATATGAATTGCAGGAATCATTTCAAGATGAAAATGGATGAAGTAATTCTGAATGCTTTTAAACTGAACCTTGCATGCAATTGGTAAAAATTTTTGAAAAAAGATGCTTAAGCAATGTGTATGGTGGTAAGAGCCCTTTCTGCCTTATTTGAGGAAGATAATGTTCAACAAAAAACTAGAGCGAGAGGCATCATCTTTGAAATTACTTTCGCAAAGAGCAAGAAAATTGGTAGGATCCTTGTTTTTAAAAGGTTTGACAGAATTCAAGTTGGAATGAAGGCCCTGGATGTTGGTAAAGGCCGTTGGTAAAAGCTGGTCTTTTAGATAAATCGTTTTTATTTGAATAGAATT
This sequence comes from Morbakka virulenta, assembly GCA_003991215.1. NCBI lineage: Eukaryota > Metazoa > Cnidaria > Cubozoa > Carybdeida > Carukiidae > Morbakka > Morbakka virulenta. Next base: position 1,462,632 of record RDPX01000020.1, read on the forward strand.
TATGGATTTTTGTCATGACTGAAAAAAATTGTCAGGGAAGATGATACTTGATAAGTAAGCAAGTATCCAAGAAATGATTGGAGAGAGCTTTTAGCTTAATAACAGTGACCTCAGGATTGTTCTCAAGCTATATGTGTTATGGCACCACAACTCACATGATATTATTCATTGATAGAGCAGTCTTTCAGGACATATCAAGGAGCTTTTGTCTCTGTACTGTCAGTAAGAAACCAGCTTATCTGGTAACTTTTTTAAACAACAAACTACTGTCCATCAAAAACAATGCCCCAGACAATTAACATGTTCTAGAGGCATGGAAGAAAACTAGCTGTTTAAAACCCTATTCTGGAAAAGAAAAATTCCTATAAATTTCTAAACCAGACCATTGGATGAAAAATAGAGTTATCTACACCATATTTTGTTTGTTTGCATTTTTTGAGAAAATATCTCTAGGAAGGCTGATATCAGTCAGATTTAACTTTGCTGTATGTCAATCTAGTACTTCAAGGTTGTAGAGTAGGCATCCAGGTACTACATCTTGTCCAAAGGTAACCAGGAGGTAGTTGTGGCAAAGAGTAACCTTTTTTGCCCATGTTAACATTCTACAACCCGATTCACTTTAAGCCTGACATATCCAGTGACTACAAAAGGATGGTCAGTGAGTGAGTCATTGAATGAGTCAGTGACAGTTTAAACAATTATTTTTTCTGTTGCTTTATCTGTGATTTAAAAAATACTATCAGAACATGAAATCTAAATGTGTTTCAAATTGATATATTGCCAATTTTGTACCAGTAAAGAAATCCTTGATTGCTACTATCATTAAAAAGATTTGTTTTTTCTTAAGTGAAACTTTGATAAAAGAGTGATTGGTAGCAGGCAGTACCTCCATGGCTGAATGAAGCATTTAAGACAATGGATTGGATTAGAAATGGAGACTTAGTATAGACAGTCAACAGCACAGGCAGATATAAAGTACTTAGATGAGCAATTTGATGGAAATGCAAAGGGAAACCAGTGTGTTGTTATTGTTGAATTGGAGCTAGGAGTTTAGTTTAAGGCAGAAGAAAAAGCCAATGATATTGAGTAGTTATTTTACAAACAAAGGTGACTTCCTAACTGGATCAAAGAAACCAACAGGATAATTAAATACTGATCTGATCTTAACACCTTGACAGAAGAGCCTGATTGTCGCCCTATCTCTGGATAACCAAAAAAGATCCAAAATTGCTAAAGGAGTGCTTTTACGTTTATTGATATAGATTTCACCATTTTGTGGCTTTTCATAGTATGTTTAAAGAGTGTAGATTGTAGAAATCTAGATAAAACTTGGTACATAAGACAATATATTATATCTATCTAAGGTACTGGAGAAAAATTGGGTGGTAAAAACATCTGCACTTCTAAAAGACTTATTTTTATTGGTGTGGTATGAATAGGAAGCTGGACACTACACCAGCTTCCATAAATCCCTAAGCTGAAATGATTCCAAAGAGATTAGAGAAGCTAAGTTACAGGTGTTAGTTTTTTAGATGCAGAGAAGTACTTTATCAAAGTAATCCAACTCCATACTATCACAGAAATCTTTATTTTTTTTGAATTACAGAATGTTTACTTAAAGAAATTTAAGACGCCGTAAATTGTTATCGGTATTTTTTGTAGTTAGTTATTTTTGCAACTGCCAGGTTTTTGAAATTTGTGTCTTGGGTTTTTTAGCATTAACTAAGAACATTTTTTTGTCAATAAACTTTTAATAGCATGATTTTCTAGATAAAGCTTTTTAGCCTGTTATTGGAGTTGAAAACAATATGTGATGTGAAGTAGATGCACAAACGAATGTAGATAAAAAAACAGCAAAATAGCTCTGCTGAATATTTTAAACAACAATTTGGTATAGTTATTTCGAGTAATTCTTGTAATTATTTAGGAATTAATGTAAGAGTATAAAGCTAGTAATGGACTTAATGGAAAAAATATATTGGTGATGTGCTTAGTAACAGATGCTGGAAAGATATTTTTCCTGTTTATTCTAATTTATTCACAACTTTTTTTACATGGTTTGTAGTAGCAGAATTCATTATGTTTTTTTATTTCCTTTCTCCAAAGTTGATCTAAACTGGCTAGGGGTTTTTGCACACCCACCCCAAATGCACAAGGCTATTTTTCGAATGCCTATACATTATGTAGTACATTACTTATACATTTATAATGAGTTTACTTATTCATCCAATGTTGAAAGCCCTCTTACAAATCCCCTCCCACCCCTCTCTACCCACCCCAAAAAGAATTGATTGACTACAAGTTCTTACATAGACTTATGCATTTTACCTTTGTTTTAGCCTAAACAATATCACATCTTTGAAGGATCTTGCACACTGTGAGTTTGCAATTTTATGTGCATTTTTTATATTTGTTGTATTGTTTTTTTAATCACAAGGTATCCTATGCCGCAGGATGTCACTTATTATTTTCATTAAATCGGAAGTGATTGTTCTCGTAATTAGGCTTTTTGATGATCGATAAGAAGCTCTAGATTTGATTCAGTTTATTCAATTTATTGAAATAGCTACTGCTCTGTTCAAAATTTTACAAGATCTTACCTGTTATGAACTCAGATACAAATCTTGCGCTTTATTAAACTTCACTGGAGGTAAATTATTCAACGAGAGGCCATCTTCACAAGATAAACAATAATGCTATTTGGATATGATTGTTTTATGAATTGAATTGAACATTTACATAAAAATACAAATTTTTGTAAGGGATTCCAATAAACGAGGTTTAGTCGAAGCTTAAGTTGTCATTCTATTAATTTTGTAGTCAGAAACAATGTAATGTAGTGAAATATGTTGGTAAATATTTTATTACTCGTTTTGTTAGAAACCACAAGTTGCCACTCTTGGCATCCGTATATTTATCTTATATGATATATCATACCAAATCATAAATAGTTCATATAGTTTCAAGTTAATGGTGAATCTGTTTATTTTGTTGGAACTTTAGGCCCAAAGTTAAAGGAAGTGTACCTCCGGAAAAATTCAATTACTGACATTAGTGAGATATGCTACTTGAAAAATCTCGCTTTGTTAAAAGTTATGTGGTTATCAGATAATCCTTGCGCATTAGATCCATTATACCGATTAACTGTTATTCGAAATCTGCCATGCTTGAAGAAACTGGATAACCAAGGTAAGTTTTCAAATACAGTACAGGGCTCAAGGTCAAATGGTGGTTCTTTGTTAGCAAGAGCGAAAACGAGTGCCTTTTGGGCTGTGGTGCCATAAAGCATTTGCAGAATAGATCATGCATTGATTTTCGTCATTGTTTGCTATGGCGAAGTGTTGGGGAACTTTTTTAAATGATGTATTGGGAATTAGTCCGTTTGGCCACTAATATCCAGGTATAATATGCAAATTGGTTTGGTGATAGGTGCCAATGTTTGTTTAGAGAGGTTTTGTGAGAGCCCAGTTATTGTAGTTGCAGGTCTTTGTGAGACGCATGTGTTATTGTAGACTCGTACTTTATTGTCACGAATTCTAAATTACCAGAATAATGCGCCGTGTGGTATTAAATGTACTTGGATATAGAGTGCTGTTACATGCTACCGAATTGAAAACCCTATTGAGAGATGTAAATGCTCAAGTACAAATGCACATGTAGGTTGCTTATTGTCCAGCTTACATCAGTTGGTTTCTTTTAAACTGAAATGAACTGAAAGAAAGATTTGTACTTTGTTTGAAAAAAAATCAGTCCGAAATGTGCTGTACAAATCTCCGCATTAAAAATGGTAAACAATTTTGTTTGTACATATTTTGAGGGAAAAATCAGGAATAAAAGTTGAGCCTGTAATTTAATATTTGTAAAATAATTAAATAATAAATAAAAATATAGCGCAGCGCAAATTTTTATTCCTTAATTTTTATTGTTTACCCATTAATTCATTTTTAACTGCAGTATTTCTGTTGGATATTGCCAATCAAATTGGGTTAGGCTTCAATTATACAAACTCAGTTTCTCAGTTGCTTCTTCTATCAACTCGTTCCCCTCAGAAAACCATGTATAGGGTTAAACAGCAAACTGTGATTGTCTCAGGTCAAATTTAGGTTTCAAATTAATCATGAAATGTTCACCAAAATAAGAAGGATATAGGCCATTTGCAGAAAGTTGTAGATGAGGCTGGTTTGAAGTCAGTCACAGGTTTCGAATTAACTATTGAAGGTTCATTCAAATAACAGGGATAGAAGCACTAGATAAAAGGTTGTAGCTGGGGCTGTTTTGAGGTGAATGACATGTTTTGACTTAACCATTACATGTTCACTGAAAAAAACATGGATAAAAGCACTAGAGAAAAGGTTGCAGGTAAGGGTGTTTTACAGTCAATCACAGCTTTCCAATTACCATCTGCATGTTCACTGAGATAACAGTGATAGAAGCACTAGACTAAAGATTGTAGATGAGGCTGTCTGGAGGTCAATTATAAGTTTTGAATAAACCATTGAGTGCTCACTGAAATAACAGAGACAAAAACACTAGTCAAAAGGTTGTAGATGAGACTGCTTTGACGTCAATGACATGATTTGAATTAACCATCACAGGCACACTAAAGGAACAGCAATAGGAGCACTGGACAAAAGATTGTAGATAGGGCTGTTTTTAATCAAACCTGACGTTTCGAATTAATCATTAAAAATTCACTGAAATAACAGGAATAGAAGTACTAGAAACAAGATTGTAATGAAGGCTGTTTTAAAGTCAACCACGCGTTTCGAATTAACCATTAAATGGCCACTAATATAACAGGGATAGAAGCACCAGGTAAAAGATTGTAGATAGGGCTGTTTTTAATCAAACCTGACGTTTCGAATTAATCATTAAAAATTCACTGAAATAACAGGAATAGAAGTACTAGAAACAAGATTGTAATGAAGGCTGTTTTAAAGTCAACCACGCGTTTCGAATTAACCATTGAATGGCCACTAATATAACAGGGATAGAAGCACCAGGTAAAAGATTGCAGATGGGGCTGTTTTGAGGTGAATGACACGTTTTGACTGACCCATTACATGTTCACTCAAAAAACAGGGATAAAAGCACTAGAGGAAAGGTTGTAGATAAGGTTGTTTTGAAATAAATCACAGCTTTCCAATTACCTTCTGCATTTTCACTGAGATAACAGTGATAGAAGCACTAGACTAAAGATTGTAGTTACGGCTGTTTTTCACGTAACGACAATGCTTGTTTGGTGAAATAAAAGTGATAAAAGTACTAGTCAAAAGGTTGTAGATGGGACTGTGTTGATGTCAACTACAGCTTTCGCATGAACCATTTAATGTTCACTGGGAAAAACCGGCATTGAAGCACTTAATAAAAGATTGTATATGAGGTTGTTTTTAAGTCCACCACAAGTTTCGAACAATTATTGTGTTCACCAAAATAACTGGGATAAAAGCAGTAGATACAACTTGAATGACAGGGAATGAACCATTTAATGGTCACTGAAATGACAGGGATAGAGGGACTAGACAAAAGGTTGTAGGTGGGCCTGTTTTTAAGTCAATCACAGGTTCGGAATTCAGCATTTAATATTCACTGAAGTTAACTGGAATAGAAGCACCAGACAAAAGATTGTAGGTGAGGCATTTTTGAAGTCAATCAAATGGCAAATTCAAAATATTTCATTGCCTTCAAAAATGCCTCATCTACAATCTTTTATTTAGTGCTTCTATTCCTGTAATTTGAGTAAGCACTCAATAGTTAACTCAAAACCTATGATTGACATTAAACCACCTTCCAAGAACACTCAATAATTAACTTATAACCCGTTGTTGATTTGAAACCAACCTCATTCACAATCTTTTGTGTAGTGCTCCTGTCCTTGTTTTTCGTTGTAGTCGAGACTCTTTCGAAGTCAGTTAGAGTCTTCGAATAAACCATTGAGTGTTCACTGAAATAACAGGGACAGAAGCACCAGAAAAAGAGTTGTAAAGGAGGTTTCTAAAGTCAATGACATGTTTCTAATTAATCAATGAATGCTCAGTGAAGTAACAGGTATAAAAGCACTAGATAAAAGGTTTTGTAGATGATATTGTTTTGAAGTCAACCACAAGTTTGGAATTAACCATTGAGTGTTCACTGAAATACCAGGGAGAAAAGCACCAGGAAAAGGGTGGCAAATGGGTACATCTATCACCCTTTTCCTGGTGTTTTTCTCCCTGGTATTTTTTGAAGGCAATCATAGGCTTTGAATCAACCATTGAATGGATACTGAAATCACATGAAAAGAAGCACTAGATAAAGGATTAATTAGCCAGTTTTGAAGTCAATGACATGATTCGAATTAATCATTGTATGTTGACTGTAACACAAGTAAGATACAGAAATTCCCGTGGTCAAATCTTTCCCCATGTAATGGATAAAAACACTTGCCACAGGTTGTAAATATTTCGTGGTATTTTTAGTATTCGCATGTGTAGTTAATAAATGTTTATGATTTTAGACACAAACAGGTCATTACTGAAAAAAGCCCCCTCCCCCCATCAATGAATTAAAAAAACGTTTTATACATTAGTCAGAGAAGAGAAAACAGAATATGTAGTTACTATTACATTACGTATTTTAAATGACTTGAAAAGTAATGAAAAAAAATCATTTATTTAACCTTCAGATGATTTCCATTGGGCAAATTTTTCTCACCAATGTACTGGTAATATATATTTCGGGGTAATAATTAATGAAACAAACTGGACTCTTTAGAGGATCTTGAGTAGATGAAATTGAGAAGCAAGGTTTCCAAATCCAAAGTCAGTTAAATTGCTATAATCCCTTTAATGAATTATAAAACCCTTAACTTACCCATACCGTTTCAAGTTATACTCTCTATTAAATCAAATTTGAATTTAACAATTAAAGGTGAAATTCGTAGTGAATCAAATTGAACACCTCGCCAATGGAATTTTGATATTTTGAGATTGGGTTTGTTTATTTTTTTTAGAAATAACAGAAGACGAAATAAGGCTGGCAGCGCTTAAAGGGAAAAGCTTTACTCCCCCAGAGACCTTACCAGATTTTTCAGACCTGGATCTTTCCAACGTATGTATACTATTTCACGATTTATTTAGGCTTAAAAATTCTTTATTCAAACTTTCATACATAAAATTGTTTAGCTATGAGAGCCTGTATACCCAGAAACTGCTTTTAATGCCAAGCTTGCTTAGTAAGTTAACACACCAATAGCCATTTGTGAGGTTAAGAAGCTCCTGGAGCATTTTGGAAAATGTACATCCATACCCAATTCCACTAACAAAAAATAATTGGTCCTTCTCTCCCCCCCCCTCTCTCTCTCTCTCTCTCTCTCTCTCTCTCTCTCTCTCTCTCTCTCTCTCTCTCTCTCTCTCTCCCTCTGTCTCTCTCTCTCTGTCTCTCTNCTCTCTCTCTCTCTCTCTCTCTCTCTCTCTCTCTCTCTCTCTCTCTCTCTCTCTCTCTCTCTCTCTCTCTCTCTCTCTCTTATTCCCACTAAAAGGAGCTTTGATCGTAAATTCCAATAGTGCAGAAGAAACATGACCCAGTTACTCAAGGATCTGTCTTACAAACAGACTCCCACTGGTTTTTGTTCATCTAACGTATGTTTTTACATACTACAAGAGATTGCAGAAACTGCAAGGCAAAGAAAACCTACGCCTAGGTACGACACCCATGATGGGCTTTGTACCTGGAGAGAGAGAGGGAGGGAGAGGGAGAAGGAGAGAGAGGGAGAGGGAGAGAGAGAGAACTTAACTGAAATAACTTTTCTTTTATTGTAAGATTTAATTTACATAAAATAAATTAGCTAAAATATGTTCTTTTAATGGATTTGTTTTATTTTATTGTTTAGACGCTTAAGCTCAGAGACCTAACCAAGTACCGGCAATGTAAGACTTTATTTTCTGATTATATTTGAATTTTTGTCTAAATAACTATTTTTAAGCATCATTACTAAGTTATCGTAAGAATTGTTTTTATAGCTTTTTGTAATTGTTTATTTTGATATTAATTTACTTAGTTATCGTAAGAAAAATGTCCAGACTTAAATTTGGATACATGAGGTCACAACAAAACTATAATTGTTTTTCTTGTGCTTGTGTCCTTTTGACCGCGCTCTGTATTATCTTCAAACACATGGAACATTCTACATGATTGTTGTTTATACACATAGGATTTATATATATTCGTATCAAAAATTGCTCAATGCATATAGCAGAGCAATATACATAAGTTAAAACACGAAAAATATGCACTATGATTGCAACTAATAGTTCTTATTTTTCGTGTTTTAACTTATGTATGTATGTATGTATGTATGTATGTATGTATGTATGTATGTATGTTTGTATGTATATATATATATATATATATATATATATATATATATATATATATATATATATATATATATATATTCATAA
>RDPX01000020.1:1471096-1553141 GCA_003991215.1 Morbakka virulenta
TATGTATGTATGTATGTATGTATGTATGTATGTATGTTTGTATGTATATATATATATATATATATATATATATATATATATATATATATATATATATATATATATATATTCATAAGCTCCAATGCCTCAGATATTTTTTTTAATGATTTACATATACTCAGAAAAAAGACTTTAACTTGTTAAGCATTTCAATTTTTGTTTTCATCACTAGTACACAGTCCAGTCTCATAGAGCGGATATATAATCAACAACAGGCACATAAAATGTGCTATTTTGTAATTACAATGAGAATTTCTAAATAATTCGACGCAAATACACTAAATAACATATGGAACAGTAAGAACAGGGATATGCATTATGTTACAAAGGGATGTGTGAGAAAAGGATACCGGATGCTAACCAGACCATCAAGAAAGCGGTAGAATTAAATAATTGCAACACTAGAAACAAATAAAACGAAATAAGTTGATAAAGTAAAGCTATTTGTAGCTGGAAGATTGGAAGCAAACAAACACAATTAAATTCTTTAAAAGTAATTTTAAAAATCCCAAAGGAATATTAATGTAATAAAAAGTAAACGTTTGAAAACAAACAATGACATATGGGGTAATAAGGGAACGAATTATTCAAAACAAATCAAACAACTAAAATAGAGAATGTAATTATTGATCAACGCAGCCTTTGTTGGTTAAAACTCTTGTATTCTATCTCTTGAAACTAACCTTCAAATATCTTAAAACGAATGACGTCAAGAAACCCATGATGACTTTTCTCAGAAAAATGTCTGAAAAGTCCCGTCTGGGGAACTGAAGACCCTGGGTTTGAACTTATGATAACAAGCCTTCTAATTATTAAACGTAAGCCTTTAAGACGTGCTGATACTATCTACATATTAAAAATCACACATAACAGAGTCAAAGTCAAACGAATTACAATTAAACAGAAAATTAATCTTATACTTGTTAGTTATTTAGGAACTGAAGTTATTATTATTGTTAGTAATAGATTTACACATTTCATATCTGGACCTTTAACAACGAGAACAACCCCACTTATCATTGTTATTTTTAGTAAGCCTGGCCCAGCTTAACAAGGTATTAATGTTCTTTTATTGTCTACATTGTTCTACATGAAGTAACCGGAGATTCAGGAAAAACTGCGCAGTGTTTCTCAGAGATAAAAAAAGAGTAGAGATATGAGATGCTATTTCCTGTACACTGTTAGGCATTTCATTTTTTTAATGCTAGTTGAACCCAGACCCTACTCCCGAAGTTGTTTTTTCTTTATCTCCATCGGCTAGACGATTTTCCCTCCTTAACATACTTTCTTAAAATGCTTAACTGACCAACCCAAATCTCAAACCGGCGATCATCTGAAAATATCCTACGATACCAAAGAGGCCTAAGTTTAGTGGATCGCCATTTTGGAATGCTGTGAGTGACTAGATTTCTTATGCAAAAGCTGATGTGTATCATTTGATCTGGAAAACATATCCGTCGTAAGGACTCCTATCCTCTGTTAAAGTGATCTGGACTCCTAAAAGGCCTATATTTTCCTACAATGCTCGCTAGCAAACGTAATGTTATCCTGGATGCTGTTGGGAAAGTTGACGAAAAGCTAAATCTCCTTTTCCCCAGGCGTCCAAATAAAAAAATTTCATCGATGAATCTCACCCAGACCAAGCATCAACAGATTTTCCAATAACCTCCAAAACAGTTTTTGAAAAATTAGCATATGAGCGAACTTTGTGCTTATTGCTGCCCCAACTTTATTAAATTTAAAACAGCCGTCATAAAGAAATAGATATGTCAACCCAACTAGGGTGTCAGTGGTCACCCAGGTCGGATTGCCCTCCCGAGTTAAAGCTCTTACCTAGTGTTTTCTCATGGCCTCCAGACCCATCCCATGGTATGTACTGGGATAAATCCCACTACATCAAGAGTACAGGGCAGAGCTCCCAACTGATTGCTACCTAGCTAAGAAATATATAATATCCTTTACATAAGACCTAATGAGGTTGAGCAACAAACTGAGGTGTTGATATGATTACTTTGAAGTAAGCACTTTTATATTTTCACATTTGGAGATGACTTGATGCCTCTTATCGTTACTTAGACCCTTGTGGACCTTACATACAAGGTAATATTTGCCTAGGTTAGCTTCGAAATAACCTGTAACCTCTTTATTCCTCCTAAACCCGGATATATATAGTGCGTGTGTGTGTACTATGTGTGTGTGTACTGTGTGTGTGTACTTTGTGTGCGTGTACTGTGTGTGTGTATTATGTGTGTGTGTGCTCTGTGTGTTTGTGTGCGATTTACAAGCAAAGATACATATTTATGTCGTTGAAAGCGAAATTTTTATCTCCGGTTTTTGTAGTTGTTCACAGAGATGAGCGACCAGGCACTCCTTCCACGGATAGCAGAACGGATGACGATGATATCTAGTAAGTTTTTTTTTCTAGTCTTAACCACTTTAATCTTTTTCTTGATAGTTCTTTGGTTGACCTGGAGTCATGGAGCAATTCCGTGAAGAGAAATCGGTGGCCACTACTTGAATTGACCTGCTGGTCCTACTGTTTAGAACTTCTACTTCTTAGACAAACTAATATTTCAAAAAACGCATTTTTAAATCTTTTAAATGTTATTTTTGTTGCTTTAAAATTTTATTATGCATCGAAATCCCGGTTTACACCTAACTTTGTATTGCAACCATCCCCAAAAGACGACCACTTGTCACTATCTGTCCAGTTAGACCGGTAAACTTAATATCCAAACCATTCAGGTAATAAGACTGTTTGATTTGTATCTTGTGCAACTTGGCTTCCACTATTTGAATTATTTGGTCCATTATTTCCCCATAAAAACTAGGCGGAAAATTCTACCATAACATTTTTGTTCCTGTCTTCTTTTAAGATATTTAATTGCTTGCAGTTTTTCTTCTGAAAGAGTGAATGTTATATCCCCAAATGTTTTGATATTGTTATGAATGAAAGGTGCCCCCTAAAGTGTATACTATATTTGATTACGTTTTTTTCGCTTTGACTAAGAACTCTTCCAGTCATAAAAGCAACAAGTATGTGGAGCCGTGGGGGAAAGATACATAAGGGAAAACAAGATCAGGCCAAGAAATACGAGTTGAACCCAAGCTTTAAAACATTTAACCCATTTAATGGAGGGAAGCACTCAATGGCCAAAAGAATTCCACAATCTAGCTATCGATGAAAAAAAACCTACGTTCATAATAAGTTTTATTACTGCAACAGGGAACAAATGCATTAGCATAAAGACTTTAAGTGAAACAATTCACACTGTGCAGAAAACTGTGTTGGTACCTGCAGGAAACCTCTTTAAAATATTGCTAAACGTAATACCTATCAATAAGCGTAAGATTAGCATTACTTTGTCAATAAGACAACGATTGAAGAATAGCAGCAAGATTTGGACCAATCAAATTACAAACACGCTTCTGGACTCCAACAAGAACATCATAATGAGATAAGATAGTTTAGACAGTAAGGAATATAGCTCAAAAGGTCTCTCTTCCAAGACAACTACTGTAATAAAATCTGGACTAGGAACTTTGGATTGACCAAGCCCAAAAATAACCTTTGGAACCAACCATGGATTTATGATGACAGAGTGTAAAATCTGATCACTTTGCAAAGGGAACTTCGGCAACAAAACATCAGTCATTGAGAGAAGAATTGTTGGCAAACAATCTGGCAATGAGATCAACCTTTTCCTAGAAGACCATAAAAAAGTGGAAGAATAGTCGTTTAGCCAGAGTACAAAGCACTATTGTATATCAACCAGAAATTCCAACTTCCAAGTTTTTTGGAAGAAATAGATTCACAAGCTAGCTAGGTGTAGCAAGAATAAGCATTAGAAATCGCTCTTTCACAAATATTGCTAGCTCATCTGAAAGAAAGCCGAGTTTCGTCGATTCCATCACGTTGAAACTAAATTTAGATATTGCGATGAGCAATGGCAGAAGAACAATGAGTATTGAACCATAGAGGAGAATGAGGTTTGACTTTCTTGAAAATTCTGAACTTCATTGACGAGAAAGCCACAGGTGTAAGAGCTTTACCATGTCATCAAACGTAAGCTTTTTCTAAGCTACGTTTCGAGGTATACTTCTCCCATCGTCAGGCTACAGAAGTGACAAGGTACGGCTGTTTTATACTTGGACAGTGAAGACCAATATGTAGACAGGTATCGAGTTGTTTTGGGGAGCGGCATCATACCTATGTTGTGTTTGTTGTGTTTCTTTGTTTGTAAGCCACATTTCTGGAAGGGTGTAGGATATACTGTTGATATGATTGTTGTAGAAAATGGATTGTTCCTTTAATTTTTCTTGTTTTTTTTGTTGCTTTCCTTGCCTTTGATCCTTTTATTTTCGCAGTCAAAGGTGTGATCTTGTGCCCAGCAGTGTTCGGCTGTTTTATGATTCTTGGTGTTACCATTTTGAACAGCTCTTTTGTGTTCTTTTCCCCTCCAAGGAACGATTTGATTCGCCAATATAGGAGGGAGGACAGTCCTAACATTTTAGTCAGTAAACTACATTGTTCCACTCATCAAGAGGGACGGGGTCCTTTGTTTTGACAGGATTTTCCTCAAGGTGGATGTAGTGAAGAAGGAGCATTGAATATTGTGTTATCAGAGAGTTCGTCTTAGGCGCTCCTTGGTGTTCTTCACGTAAAGCAGACTTATTTGTTTCAGAGGTTCCTTATCTTCTTCATGATTAGGTCCAATGGTTCTGTATAAGGCTCTCTTGACATCCGTAACATGATATCCATTGGATAAGACCACCTCCTGAAGGTGTCTTTCTTTCTTTCTGGGATCATATGGGTTGAAAATAATCCTTCTTGCTCTTCCAAACAGAATGGTAATGACACTATTACGAGCTGAGACTGGATGGTGTGATGTATTATTGAGGTATTGGTCAGTATGAGTTGGTTTCCTGTAGATGGTTACAGAAATACAAAAAAGAGGCAACCTGCTTGCCTCTTTACTAGGTTTGACTTTGTAACTACGACTAGGTACAACTGTTTCATTACAAACCTAAGCCCATTCTGTTAATTCAGTTGCAGCGGATTTGCTGAAAACGAAATTTCAAGAGTACTCCAAAGACATCAAAGAAATCGATCCAGTCAGTCACACTTATACAAGACTTACGATGATGTAGCTTTTCAGTAGACATTAAAACAGTTGCCTTAACTTCTACAGCGACAACGTGATAACATGGTTCAGAAGGAGGTAAAAATAAAACTGTACAATGCTTAGTAACAAAAGCCCAAACGAGCTTTAAAAGAGACGATTCTTCTGCGTCTGGGTTTTGAAACCTTGTGTGTGTGTGTGTGTGGGGGGGGGGGGGTCAACGAGCTATTCGGGGCCATGAACAGGAGTGAAGTTGTAAGTAGCTTCTCCAGGTCAGTCAGTCTTATTAGAATGAGTCAGACAGTTCGTGTGATAATTCTTGAATCATTAAAGGCAAAGATGTTAGCAGTGTTTTGGTGGTCCAGAGCCTTCTCTGCGAAGTTTGATTCTGTCTCAATTACTGGGCTAAAATAAGAAGAGGGAGTTCGATAGATGAAAAATAAGTAACAAATGGCCTGAAAAATAAAAAATCTAGGTAGCATGAAAGGCTTATCTTTAGATTCAAGTTTTTGTACTCTAATAGCGATAATATTTTGTCTAGCATAGATAGCAAGACCATCAAAATGAGTTTTTGGGCCTAGTCAAAAATGAAGAGAATTTTCCGTTAACATAAAACTAAAATGTCATCGAGGCTTGACTCACGAAGCGTAAGAATATGAGGAGAGTCTAAATAAAGGAAAGCTTTTACAAAAGTAAAATTGGAATGAAGACCTCTGATATTCCACCAGGTAAAGAGAGTACGATAAGAGGTTTTTACTGGACGTTTAGAGCCAGTACTACCATATCTCGATTCTACATCCCGAGATGAAGAGTCAGTTGTGTTTCTTTGCACCCCCTGACAGTCAATCTTAAAGGTATTCTGGGTACTGGGGACCATTAAAGGTATTCTGGGTACTGATAACCGTTTGATTGAAAGCATAATAGAATATTGAAAATAGATGTCAATACGTTTTAGATGTCTGAAACGATCACCAAAACGCAGACCATCCGCGTGGCGACTGAATCCTGTGAAGATAAGGGTTATATTAGACGAGGTGACAACAGGCATTGTCTACCACACATTGCCCTTATACAAGAGGGATATGAAGTACGTAATATTTACGAGTCATTTCTTTAGTGCCTGTTGACTAAGCCCTTCTTTACACTTGTGTTTTGGAAGTTAGGACAAGCTAATGTTGTGCTGTCATTTCCTGAACTACTGAACTACTATACAGACCTTTTGACCATGGAAAAAAAATACTCCAAACGTAAAACTGTCTATAGACGTATATTAGCCGAAAGCATTAAAATATTTCTTTTACTGTTTCCTCTACTTTCAGTCCAGTTCCAGAGGATGAAAGGAAAAACTTAAGCTTAAGGAAATCAGTGATACAGACTAAGCAGGATATTCGACAGGTAAGTACTTATAAGGTATCTCCAATCCATGAACTTGCAGCTCTTATCAAATCATTGATTTGCATTTTACATGCCCTTTTCATCTATTTGAGTGTCTTGATCACATTTTTGATTGTGTTATTTAGTCTACTGAAGTCCACTTTCTCAAATGCAGTGTCGACTACTGACCTCTCTTAATAAAATAATCTGAAGCAGTTTCTCTAACCTAAGTGTTGAATTCTATTTTCTCTGACCCAATGTTGTTCAGAGGAGGTATATCGTTATTTACTGCTTTATCATTGTGGCAAATGTTTTGTCACGGTTTTCATCACCAGAGCATTTACACTGTGCTACCATTAAGTAATCTACCGTGCTCGTTTATACTCTTTAATACTTAAATATTACATATTTCAAAAATACATATTCTCATATTCTTATCGCTCTAACTTGGTTACATAATAGTTAATGTGTAGTTTAAAAGAATTCATTTTCACTTCTTTGTCGAAACAATCTCTTTCGTTAGCCCCCAATAGGCCTTCCTTTCTTATCAAGTGGTTGACTCTGATAAAAGGATTTTTTACTACCCTTTTGTTTCTTTCGTCCACATTTTTTCTACAGTGGAAGAATGGCTACAGAGCTCATTCTACTTAGCTATGGGACAACTTCTGAGTGAGAAACTTTAAAAAAAAATTTCAGCCCTTTCTATACTTAATGTATCTTTCCCTAGGGTTTATTGTGGCATCATCACCGGGGGGTGCTGCCAACGTAGGCCAAAGAATTTTTCCTGGTCATGAAACACACCCCCTTTGCCATACGCCAACCTGATGCTTCATGGTCTCGAAGAGAGCTTAGTGCTTGTTGATCAGTACGTAGTGATGGGAAAGGCATGGGAAGATTTTTACTCCACGTTACATAAAACTCGCGTTTATTTAGGCGTATGGTCCGACGAATGAGGCGAGTGGCGACGAAAATAATGAGTTGTATCATCAGCAACAGACAAGGCACGAGAAGCTGTAGAATCACGAAGTAGTAGTCATATTGGGAGACGTAAACGCCAAAGTTGACAGTAACCATGGTGTAATGGAAGAAATACCATAAAAACACGGAAGAGGTGAAAGGAATAAAAAGGGAGAACAGCTATGTAGCTTCTGGTTAACCAACGGCAACGTTGTAATAGGAAGGTGTTTCGCACACAGAGATACATCAAACAACCTTGGGATCCCAAATAGGAATACTAAAAACCTTACTTAAAACATAATGATCAAGTGACAAAGGAGAAGAGCAATTTAGGATACCAAGGCTTCCAGAGGAGCTGATGCAGCAACAGACCACTATCTAATGATGCCAAAGATGAAAGACAAAATTCACCTGAACCAAAATCGAAGCAAAATAAAGCCCAGATTTGTCACAAAAAAATAAGAATAATTAATGAAAAATACAAAATGGATATAGCGTTGCGGTACGCACCAAGTTTAGAGCGTTGGAGACAGCTGAAGGTGTAGATGTTGCATATGAGCTGATTGAAAAAATTTTCAAAGAAATGGCTGGCAGCGTAATAGAAAAAGTGAAAAAGAAGACCCAAAAGTGGGTAGGGGGCGACATAGAATTAGTCGATGAAGGAAAAAAAATTTACGATAAAATCAGTCGAGCAAAATCAGAGAGAATAAAAAAATGACTTTGTAAATGACTGACAAGTCAAGAGAAGAACTAGAGAAGTTAAGGAAGATGTTTTAATAAAAAAGAGAGGTATGGATAGATCAGTAGAGAAAAGAAGGAAGAGAGATTTGAACTATATCACAGATAAAAGGAAGCAAAGAAAAAAATCGAGAGCTTATTGTGACAAAAATGAAACATTGAAAAGATGACTAGAACACCAAGATGAAGTCCTAGTTCGAGATGAACCAAGAGACTTGAAATGAACACATCAGAAATACGAGAATCTGAAGTGAGAAGACATTGAAGAAAACCAAGACTGGAATTAATGATGTCCCAGAGGAATTAATTGAAAAAGACAAAGAAGTCTCACACAAAAATAACTAACGAGGTTGTTAGAAAAATTTGGAATGAAAAGAGAGCACCAACTAAATTGAAACTACCAAAGACCGGCGAACTAACAAATGATACGAATTAAGGGAAGTCATGCCTGTAGCTGTAATAAGACAAATTAAGGGTCGTATTGTCATTCACAGGATCCAATCTAGGGTAACTGAGAGATTTGGGAAAGAACAGGCAAGATTTAGACGTGAAAGAAGCACGATCGGTCAAATGTTTATATTTGAAAATATCATTAGACAATTTTATGAATGTAAAGCACCGTTGTATGCACACTTTGGTGACCTCAAAAAAGCCCTTGATTCTACAGACAAAGAAAGTCCTTGGAAGCTAATGAGATCAAACGAAATGCTAAACAAAGTGGATTAAATAGATGGGGTTTGTGTATGTTGGTTTAGAGCGCCCGTCGATGGATCATGGCGAACAAAACAAGATGGTTTAAGGTCACAAGCACAGAGTCTATTGTCCTCCGCTATAATTGGAGAAGGGGTTCTTGGGTATCCAGTGGAAACAAATCTTCTTGGATCCTCAAGGCAATCAGCCTTTTTTTGTCCTGACTCTTATTATTCCTAGCAGGTATTATTATCATTATTAGTATTAATATTATTATTATCATTATTATTATTATTAGTAGTAGTAGTAGTAGTATTAGTAGTAGTAATAGTATTAGCAGTAAAAGTAGTAGTAGTAGTAGTAGTAGTAGTAGTAGTAGTAGTAGTAGTAGTAGTAGTAGTAGTAGTAGTAGTAGTAGTAGTGTGTTTGATGCGTTTCTTACAAAGCTTTAGTTCTCATTTGCTTGTCATCTAAAAAATCACAACCCTTTCACCTGTAGCTTTTATACCCTAGAAGCAATCGTAAGAACCAGGCTTTACCTAACAGTGCTGGTTTTTGAGCGTGTTCCACACTCATCATTATTTCAATTTGTTTAATATAGTTTTCAAAGTTTTTCGAAACAGTTCCCAACGCATCGACGATCACAGGGATAATTCCAATCTTCTTCATTTTCCACTGTTAAGCAATCTCATCTCATAGAGGTCTGTACTTATCAAATTTCGTTCTTTATCTAGTCCTCACATCTTCAGATATTCTGAGTCTATAACCTTTGTATCTTTTTCATTCTTATTTATGACGACGATGTCTGGTTTTCTCAGTCCTCACTTCTCTGCTACAATTGTATAATAAAACCCCAAATTATCTAAAGTGAACCATTCTTCATCACTTCTGAGGCTCGTGTTCATACCACTTCGTTGCCGATTCCAGATCACACTTTTTACCTAACTTCCAATGTATATATTTGTAAACGTTATTGTGATGCTATAGGTATTATTTTCTTGCTATTACACTGCACTCAATAATCATATGTTAAACAGTTTCATTTTTCTCACCACACTTCAAAAAGGTGATTCTCTTGACTTATCATGAAATGCTTGACGCTTTTTGTTCTTGTGGCTTGCTCTTGGGTACTGCATAGTAAAGCCTCCGTAGGCCCTCTAAAATCACACGACTTTGGCAATTTCCAAGAATATTCGACCTCCTTTCCCTCTAACTGTCTAACATATTGTCTATATTTTTTCTTGTCTTTCCAGGAATTCAGATCTTTTCTTTTTCTCTCTTCTTATAATCTTCTGGTTTCCAGGAACTATCAGCCTAGATTGTCCCATTCCTTTTGGCACCATTTTTTTGCTGTTTGACATACCAAAAAAGGTTGTTTTCTTCAGTTCTGACACACCCTTTGCAGCTCATCAATCTTCTTCCTCTACTCCTGGAAACATACAGTCGACCTTTGTCATTTTTTTTGGTGAAGTTCTTTATTAATGGTCAGTATTTTTGTCATTTTCTTGCCTATTTCGTCTAATTCATTTTCTCTCCAATCCAGAATTCCTGCACCTTACTTTGATAGTGAAACGCCTAGGCATTCACTGCCCTAATTTACTCTTGCAAATCTAACCGTAATCTTCTAAACTATTCCTGTTTGAAACTTTCAATAACGCCTCTTTGTTTAATTCCGTCAAATTCCAAAACCCCCGGACGTTTATATCCACTTTTGTCAACTACTTCGATTGTTTCACCTGTTGGTAGTGATGTGCCATTACTTCTACTTCTGCCAACTGATCCGCCATGAATGATTTGCACTCCACCTTTTTTATAACAAATTCAATTTTGATGTCATTACTAAACTTTTGGACTGCAGAGACCAAACTGTCTTTCCTTCTCATTCTTCTCCATCAATTTCAAGCAATTCGTAAATAGGAGGTGATTCACACTTTCACCGGATTTGAGGATGTATTTTGCTTTAGCCTTTCGCAGTGTCTGGGTTAAAGGTAATATGCATATGGCAAAAAGAAGTAGGGGAAACAAGCTGTTCCCATGGAAAGTACCTCAGTGTTTACATTCCCGTGAAACTCGTTAGCAGAAGTTAAGTTAACATTCCAGTTCTTCATCAATTTCTTTAGAAAATTAATAATGTTATCCGCAGCCTTTACCATTTTTAATGTTCCCAATATCCTCGAGCGCGGAATCATACCGTTAGCTTTCTTGTAGTCTATTCCGAACATTTCTAAATTAACACGTCTCGTTTTGCGAGTTTCCACTTTAGTGGTAGACACGTAGAGGCTGGCCCTGTAAGGAGTTTCCACTATAGTGGTAGACACGTAATCGGCCGATAGTTTCCCACTGTTATGCTTTTTGCACGGTCTTTCTGGCACAAGACAATGTTTCCAGTGGTCTGGAAACAAGCTCTGGAGAAGAGCCAAAGTGATCGCAATACTGAAACCTAGCAAAGATCCGGCCTCCGTAAAAAGCTACAGACCCATTTCCTTGCTCTGCATCACCTACAAGGTATTTGAACGGATCCTGCTACATCGACTCATTCCTCTGATAGAGGAGAACCTCACCAGTGACCAGACAAAATTCCGTCTTGATAGAGATCATGTGCCTAACTGCGCAGGCTTACACAGCATATCAAAGATGGGTATCAGGAAAAGCGAATTACAGGAGCCGTGTTCGTCGACCTCACTGCAGCTTATGACACCATCCAACATAGAGCCACGATCCTCAAGATCTTGGAGCTCACACAAGACACCCAGCTTTGCCGAGTAATCAGAAGCTTGCAGGAAAACCAGAAAATTTACGTCACACTGAACGAACAAAAAAGCAAATGGTCTCTTCAGAAAAAGTTTCCCCTAAGGCAGCGTATTGGCACCTTCATTGTTCAACGTCTTCACCAATGACCAGCCAAAACCTGCCCACTGTTAGAGGCTTATCTACGCAGATGACCTTTGCCTGACAACTCAGCCGAGCGATTTACGACCAACTGAAAATTCCTCGGATCAGCTCTCGAAAAGATGTGAACCTACTGTAGGGAAAACGATCTCAAGCCACAGCACGGGAAGACAACCCTGTTCCTTTCACCTCAATAACCACTTCGCCGATCACAAACTCAACATCAAATGGCATGGACAGAACCTCCAGCATCAGAAACATCCAGTGTACTTGGGAGTTACACTAGATCGGTCACTCATCTTCAAGGAGCACATTACCAAGGTGAAGGAAAACGTGTACACGAGGAATAACTTGATACGCCAGGTAACGAGCTCTAGGTGTGGCTCAGACCCCGCACCAGTGAGGATATCTATCCTTGCACTCTGCTTTTCAGCTTGAGAATACGCGTGCTCTACGTGGTCGTGGTCCGGCCATGCCAAGAAACTCAATCCAGTACTAAACGAAGTTTGCTGTATCGCTGCAGGAAGTGTAGGGTCCTCTTCCATCGACAGCATCTATGGTATAGTTGGAATTGCCCCACCAGACATCCGCCGCAGTGTAGAGAACATGGACCAGCGCCGGAGACAGGAGACCGATAAAAGGCATACCCTGTTCCAACACAAACAGCCTAGAAAGCGCCTTCCATTTCGCAATAGTTTTCTAGATTCCGAAACCCCTCTCGACATGCCCAATTTAGCGAAACGAGAAAACATGTTAGCGGTGGGATGCACCGGATTACAAGGGATAAACCTGGCAGTCGAGAGGAATCGAACCCACAGAAACCATAGCGTTTGGTAGCAGTGAGACATGGCCCACCTGGAGAGTGCCGAAGTGTCTACGAGTGGGACATGGCAGGTGCATGGCATCCAGAAAGTCTTGGGGTTTCGCGACCTCAGATCTCGGCATCCGCGGCTAAATGCGGACTGTGCAACACCTATTTAGCTGCCCAACCGCCCCAAATTGCCAACCAGAGGACCTTCACGAGCCAATGCCGGCTGCTATCTACACCGTCAAACATTGGTTAAAACAACTGTGATTGTCAAGGACACGACCAAGGAGAAGAAGTGGTCATCCACTTTGAGATTTCATCTCTTTTAATAATCAGATCACTCATTTGCACTTCTAATCATTCCCAGAGCAAATTCTTTTAATTTCAGACTTCACCTGGAGGCGTTGTTTTAGCTCCTCTATTACTGTACCAGATCCTCCCTTCTTTACAAGTTATTTTCTTTCTAATTCCGTAAATTTTCTTGTCCTTTTTAATTGATTTCTCCTGTCACTATCAAGAATACTAATGTGTCTTCTTATTTCATTGATCGAGTCTGTGATCCTCCGTTTTCACCACGGTTCTTTCCTAACATTTCGTGTTCTAAACGTTTTAGTCCTACCTCTCGGCCAACGAGAATTAATCTTTAATTAAATTTTTAACCTCAATGAGATTATCAGTTCTTAATTAGACAAACATTATATTAACCTTCTGTACATGCTCAATCCATTTTCTCCTCTCAACTTGTTTCATCCCGTTACGTTTATCGTCTAGATGTTCACTTATAATTTCGTTGAGTTTGTCCATGTTGAGTTTATTCTCTTCTGACATATCATTCAAATTCTCAATATTTATCACATCGTCTACTTCTACCCGTTCGCCTGCATTTTCAACCACTTCTTTATTTTCACTCATCCTTTCCATCACTCCATCTTATTTTGCTTCAATTCCATCTCTCAATACCCTTCGTTTAATCCCCTCTATTTCAAGATCGGAAAGGCAACCATTTAACCTAATAACTCTTGGTTGATCACACAATTGTTGTACGGTTACTTTAAGCTCTTGCCTTTCTTCCATGTTCATCCATTGATCTCATTGAAAAATTCCACACCATAACAGCAGTGTTGAGCTCTTTATTCCATCTCATTCTAGCATTCGTAGGATGTCGACCGCCCCCCCCCCCCTGCTGTTCCAAGGGAGACCTGCCAGTCGAGGGGCCATCACCTGAAGGTCCACCTACATTCACGCCATTGTTATCAACTTTTTGGTTTGACATTGCACTTAGAAGAGGTTGTGTTTTAAGTTCCACAGCCACCGGTGTTTCTTTTTGTATCACCATCACTAGAGGGTTTGCCAACCAAAGTTAAAGAGCCTCCCTACCCATGAGAAAAACTGGCCCCCGCCGCCTGCCAGTCCGGTATTTCTTGGTCTTGGGGAGAACTAACAGGTACTACACCTTGCTCAGGGGTGACCTGGAGGTAGTTGTGGCAAAGGGAAACTACATTCTCTCACTTCGAAACTCCACAACGGGATGCTGTTCAATGTCAATTTCAAGGAGATTTATTATTATTTTTATTATTATTATTATTATTTTATCATTATTATCATTGAGTGGTGGAGCAATACGAGCCCACGGGGGGCTCAGGGGTAGAAACCTCAGCAAACCTATCCGACTCCCAGCCCGATAAGGGTAAACTAGGTGCATGCATCACATCCAAATGTGTGCGAAATTGATGTTAATTAAAACAGCACATGACCTTGCAGGTGGGGCTTGTTTAGGTTTTCGAGTTTAGGTGACCCATTCTGCTTGAAACGGTCTCGGTAGCGAGGCTTTGCCCAAGACCTTAGAACTAAGTAACAAAGTAAGAACTCTGTACTCAGCCCATCAGAACAAAAGATCCACGCTCACGACACCTAGATACGATGCTCCCCCACTACTCATGCCCGTTAAACAGATAATAATAATAATAATAATAATAATAATAATTATTATTATTATTATTATTATTATTATTATTATTATTATTATTATTATTATTATCATCATCATCATCTCACTGTTACACACTGATTTCAAATGTTGTTTTTTTCAATTGGTCAGTGGATTCACGTTCTTGAGTTTTGGTAACAGCAAATTGCCTCAAATCTCAAGCACTCGTCGAAGAATTCTGGCAGACTGTAACAATACAGTTTTGAAATTTCACATTTCTGTTAGCTATCCCAATCTCCTTAAGTCTTTTGATCAATGCTTTTGGTGTTGTCCTAGCGCTCCAATTATAACTGTGATTATTTTCCCGTTTTTGTTCCACAGTTTTTCAGTTCCATTTCTAAGCCTTAGTATTTTAATATTTTTTCTCTTTCATTTTCATCTGTAATCTGGCATATGTTGTTTTTCTTGCCCATTATAATAACATGGGGTCTTCTTGCTTCAACAAAATGGTCTGTTTTTATTAAAAAGTCATATAAGTTCTTATACCCTTAGTTTTCACATACAGTTTGCGGTTCATGTTCTTATCTAATTTCTGAAACTAAATAAACAAAATTCTATTCATAACGTGCTTATTTTTATCAATCAGTATCTTGTATTAGTCCTGAAAGCACCTTTCGAATTATTGTTTCGCTATCTATTAATATTGTTTTTTGCATTTCCGCAACTGTCCTGAGCAAAAGCTCTTCGTTTTCAAAAATGTTTTTTATGTCTTTCGTCACTTGTTTCATACCACCTTCAGAGGCTCCAATTATCACAGGTACAACCTTAGTATCGTTGTCAGGTCGTCTTTTTCTCATTTCAAACGCCAANTTATTATTATTATTATTATTATTATTATTATTATTATTATTATTATTATTATTATCATCATCATCATCTCACTGTTACACACTGATTTCAAATGTTGTTTTTTTCAATTGGTCAGTGGATTCACGTTCTTGAGTTTTGGTAACAGCAAATTGCCTCAAATCTCAAGCACTCGTCGAAGAATTCTGGCAGACTGTAACAATACAGTTTTGAAATTTCACATTTCTGTTAGCTATCCCAATCTCCTTAAGTCTTTTGATCAATGCTTTTGGTGTTGTCCTAGCGCTCCAATTATAACTGTGATTATTTTCCCGTTTTTGTTCCACAGTTTTTCAGTTCCATTTCTAAGCCTTAGTATTTTAATATTTTTTCTCTTTCATTTTCATCTGTAATCTGGCATATGTTGTTTTTCTTGCCCATTATAATAACATGGGGTCTTCTTGCTTCAACAAAATGGTCTGTTTTTATTAAAAAGTCATATAAGTTCTTATACCCTTAGTTTTCACATACAGTTTGCGGTTCATGTTCTTATCTAATTTCTGAAACTAAATAAACAAAATTCTATTCATAACGTGCTTATTTTTATCAATCAGTATCTTGTATTAGTCCTGAAAGCACCTTTCGAATTATTGTTTCGCTATCTATTAATATTGTTTTTTGCATTTCCGCAACTGTCCTGAGCAAAAGCTCTTCGTTTTCAAAAATGTTTTTTATGTCTTTCGTCACTTGTTTCATACCACCTTCAGAGGCTCCAATTATCACAGGTACAACCTTAGTATCGTTGTCAGGTCGTCTTTTTCTCATTTCAAACGCCAACTGTCTATACTTAGCCATCTTTTCTAAACACGTGTCCACAATGTTCCGTTGCTTAGGGCACGCCATGTCACATATCCTGATCTTTTTCTTCTCCTTGTCCTCTATGGTCAAATCCGGCCGTCTTGCTGTAGTTGTTTTTTGTAAGTTAAATTCAAAATCCCATACTACTTTTGCTTTGTGGTTTTCGATAGTCGTTCCTCTCTCCCATTTCTCTTTATATTAAACTGTACCTTGGTCGATAAGGACATACGCTTTAGCTCAAGTAGTTGTCATGATCATCAATATTCTGTTGTGTCTCGCCAGGTATTCACTATTTGCTAGCACTTTGCATTCAACAACAAGATGTTCAACAGTTTCTTCTTTCTCTGTACACAATCTACATCGTCGATCATCCATTAACCCTCGCGCTACCGGCCAAGCTCACGATTGCTGCAGTTGTTCTGCCATGTAGGTTCTGTTTGAGCCAAATATGACACTCTTCTTGTTGTTTGTGATAAAATTTGTTTTGCTGTTCTTTGATCTTGTAATCTTCAATTCTTTTTGTTTCCATACCTTTTTATAAGCTAGTTTTGACTTTTTGCCATGTAGTTTTCCATTCTCTGTCGTCCTCTATCACTCTATCATCAATCCTAATTGATTTTCCTTCAAACTGCATTCTGACTCCTGCTTCTGCCATGGTTATGACTGATTCCTTTACTATCGCGTTCTCCTCCTTTTTCATCTCTCTTATCCATGCTGCTCCAATCCATTGGTTACTTGACTTCGCCTTATAACATGCAACTCGTAATCTTGTTTCTTTGTACACATCTTTCATTGATATCAACCCACTTCCACCTTTTTCTCTCTTTAAATATAGACGTTCATCACTTGCTAGTCTCCCTAACATGATCTTTTCTCTTAGCTGTCTTTTAATTACCTGATCCAATNATAAAATTTGTTTTGCTGTTCTTTGATCTTGTAATCTTCAATTCTTTTTGTTTCCATACCTTTTTATAAGCTAGTTTTGACTTTTTGCCATGTAGTTTTCCATTCTCTGTCGTCCTCTATCACTCTATCATCAATCCTAATTGATTTTCCTTCAAACTGCATTCTGACTCCTGCTTCTGCCATGGTTATGACTGATTCCTTTACTATCGCGTTCTCCTCCTTTTTCATCTCTCTTATCCATGCTGCTCCAATCCATTGGTTACTTGACTTCGCCTTATAACATGCAACTCGTAATCTTGTTTCTTTGTACACATCTTTCATTGATATCAACCCACTTCCACCTTTTTCTCTCTTTAAATATAGACGTTCATCACTTGCTAGTCTCCCTAACATGATCTTTTCTCTTAGCTGTCTTTTAATTACCTGATCCAATTCTTTTAGTTCACCAGTGCTGAATTTGCATATATTCATCGCATACCTTGCCACTGGTATCACCTTCATGTTGATTGCCTTGATTAAATTTGAATCATTTAATTCAGTATTTACAAACAGTTTCAGTGTCTTCAAAATCTCTTTCCTTACTCTGATAAATACACACTTTGTCTTTAAACTATCAGCCTGCTTATTATTTTCGTTATGTTCACTACTATGTTTCTCAAATTCTAGGTTGTTACATTCGGTATTACTTGGAAGCAAGTCACAACAAGTTACTAAAGGTTCCAAGTTTATCCTCCTCCGTGTCTTACGCAGACAATACCTTTCTTAAGATTCGTGCAGTACCTAACAGAGCCGTCTTTTGTATTACCCCCAAGTATACATTTTCGTCACATTCTTTAAGGAAACCTATACATTTCTTACTAACTACGCCCAGAGTCCCTATGACCACAGGTACCACCTTGACTTTTTGAAGTTCCCAAAGCCTGGCCATTTCGTCTTTTGGCGGCTGGTATTTTTTTTATGAATGTGGAACTTCACGTAATTTGTTCGGAGTGATTGCTCTTGCGCACTACAAATTAATGCTTCGGTTGTGCCTTTTAAATCCCCTTTATCTAACCATGATTGGGTTCTACCCCAATCTGTTGCATCGTTCTCATTTAAAAACTGCCCATGTAGTCGTTTGTCCTTCCACTCTGCAAGTAGCTTATTTTTTTATTCTCTTTTTTAAGGATTTTGGTTCTACATTGGCGTCTGTCTTCAAATGACCATGTAATTTTTCCATCTGTAACATCTCCTCCGTGCTATTTTGCACATACCAAGCCAGACTGTTTTCCTTGGACCTAACGCAACCTTCAACACTGATCAATCCTCAACACTGATCAACCCTCTACCACCTTTTTCCCTTTTCACATGCAATGTAGCAACATCACTTTTTGATTTAGGTGCTTTACTCATGGTCATCAACTTTCTCGTCCTTCTATCAATTTCCTTTAGCTCCTCCTTTCTCCAGTTAATTACTCCAGCTCCGTATCTCATCAGTGACACTGCCCATGTGTTAATTGCTTTAATTTTATTCCGTCCGTTGAGATTGGATTGTAGTACTAGTCTAGTTCTACGCAGATATTCCTTTTGGAATATTCCCTTCATCTTCGTTTCTTGTACTTTATTCCATTCGACAATCTCCAAATATTTGTATCCGTCCTCCTATACATCGACTACAGCTTCGTCTCCAAGGCAAATACCTTGAGTCTTAATGGGTTTACCTCTCTTCATAACCAACATGCCACACTTCTGTATCCCAAACTCCATTTTGATATCTTTGCTTATTGCATGTACAGTTGAAACCAAACTGTTGAGCTCACTTTCACTCTTACAAAATAGTTTCAGGTCATCCATGAAAAGTAGATGGTTTATTTTCATGGCTCCTATGGTATATCTAGACGACATCTTTCTCATTACACTGGAAAGTTTATATCATGCAGATCACAAATAATAGCGGTAACAAGTTGTCTCCTTGGAAGATGCCTCTCTTAATATCGACTTCCCCCAAAGTTTCACTGCATGCTGTTAGCTCTGTCTTCCATTTTGTCATTGATCCTCGGACAAAATTAATAACATTTTCAGAAATATTGACAAGTTTCATACTTTCGATAATCCAGGAGAGAGAAACCATATCATTGGCCTTTTTGTAATCAACCCATGCCATGGCTAGATTATTTTGTTTCTTTTTGCATTCATTTAAAGTCATTTTATCGATCAGTAACTTGTCTTTTGTCCCCTTACTGTTTATCCTACAGCCCTTTTGTTCATGAGGTAGTTTGCCGTTTTCCTCAAGGTGACTATATATTTTTTCTGATATGATACTAGTCATCAGTTTCCACATCACAGGTAGGCATGATATTGGACGGAAGTTTCCAACATCATTGCCTTTTGCTGCGTCTTTCTGGCATAAAACAGTCCTCCCTTTTGTCATCCATTCTGGTACACTAACATTGTTGTTAATCATTGTGTTCATTTGATTTGCAATGCGAATATGTAGCGTAGTCATCTTCTTTAACCAATATCCTTGGACCCCATTAGGTCCAGGAACCTTCCAGTTGGGGAGTTTCTTACACTGCTGTTTAACTATATCTACAGTTACTTCGACGTTTTCTTGCTGGTAATCTCCTTTCTCCTCTCTTAATTCTACTAACCATTCGGCATCATTTTTGTGGGTCTCCTGTTTTTACCATATATTGGACCAGTACTGTTTACTTTCATCTGGATCTGGAACAGCATTTTCAGATCTCTCTTTTGCATTCAGCTCTTGGTATACCTTTTTCTGATCTTGATGGAAGAGTCTGTTAAGCCTAAATTGGTCTATTCTTTGTTCTTATCTTTTGATCTTGAAGTTTTTCGCTTTCAACCTTTGCTTTAATTCTTCTATAACACAATTCAAACCTTTTCTCTGCACCTTTTATTTCCTTTCAACCTCGATACGCTCTCTCTTTGATACCTTTTCCCCTCTTTCAATTCTTTTTAATATATTAAGGTGACTACGGATTTCATCAACCGACGCTCTTAATCGTCGTTTCCACCAACGTTCTTTTCCTTTATTATTTCTATTGCTTGGTTTTTTCAGACCTAATTTTCTTCCACAGTAAATAGATATCGAGCTTAACAGATTATTAGTTTCAGTTATTGACCTAGTTTGGATATCACTTACGACCTCGTTTACCTTGTTACCTATTGTTGCCAATTTACTTCTCTCCACTTTTCTGAACTCAGTTATAACCTCCCTCTCATCCTTTCTCAAAATCTCAATAATCCCTTGGATCATTTCACTTTCCTCGTCAGTTCTTCTGTCATTGTTTGTAACTGTTGCTCCCAAACCATCTACTTCAGGTACTGGATCAGCAACTTCCTCAACCTTCTCTATCTCGCCATCATCCACTGACTCTTCCGTATCTTCAGTTGGTGGTTCGAGTACATACCTTTTAATCATCTCAATCTCTACAGCAGATAGCCATTCATTTCTTTGTACCATTCTAGCTTGATCACAAATTTTGTTCATTTATCTCAAACACCCCTTTATCTTTCTATCCTCTGTGCATTCTTTCCCTGTACCATCTAATAGGTTTTCCACTTTCATCAGTTGGATTGCTTAGAAAACAACACTCCATGACTACTCTATTTAACTCTTTGGTCTACTTTCTTTTAGCAGTCATTTGATGACGACCGGGTCCCCGCTGCTGTACCAGGGAGTACCTGCCGGACGAGGGACCTTCACAAAAAGTTCCAGTCTCATTAACGTCGTTATTTATACTAGCATTTTGTTTCATTGCACTCATAAGAGGGGTAGTAGTGATAAGTTGTCATAGCTACCGGTATTTTTATTGAGACGCCATTTCTAGGAAAGCTGCTAACCAAAGCTGAAGATCCTAACCTGACCATGAGACACAGCTACAACCCGCCTGACGTCAACCTGGAATTTACAACTACGGTTGGTTTATACTTCGGAGTTTTCCTTCTCCTAGGACGACTGCCGACCAAGGTTGATGACTCCGTCCCAGCCAGGTTTATTATTCTGAGGTTTCCTTCTCTTATGAGACAGACTTAACCCCGCCGGATGTCAACTCAGTTCTTTAAAGTCTCGGGGTAGGCTAACAGGTGCTACACCTTGCCTAAGGGTGACCTGGAGGTAGTTATGGCAAAGGGTAACCTCATTCCCCCACGTCGAAACTCCACAACCGGATGCAGTTTAACGTCGTACCCAGGACGTTTTATTATTATTATTATTATTATTATTATTATTATTATTATTATTATTATTATTATTATTATTATTATGGGGGTAAAGTCTATGCGTCCAAGTTCGTGCCCCTGGATAACCTCTCCTTGTTGAGAGGTGAACCGAATATAGACAATCCGGAAGTATTTCTGAGTTGTTGTTTGCGAATTCTCGTGTTGTTTCAATGAGTTTTCTGAAGAAAAAACCGACTGAAGGGAAACCTGGAAGTCGGAGGGTCTCTGACGACCCGCAGGAAAGAGTTCTTATTAGAACTGGGGAAGTTTCTAGGCCGGAGGCAAGTGAAAATGTTGAAAGTTCCAAGGATGGCAGTCGCACGGAGGAACCAATGGGTAGGAAGGGGTGGAAAGGAGAGAAAAGAGGCAAGATGGGACGGACTGGTTTGTTCAAAAGCAAATGGAGCCATTTTGAAAGGAAAGTACTTTGGGAATGTTTCGTGAGGAGTGGTGGTCGAAGGGCAGATGGCTACATTGGGAAAGTTAAGGAGATGTGGGATGGGAGAGATGTCAGTGTGAGGAGTGTTGCTAGTCTTCTTTCGCAGCTAAAGCAAATTGAAGCCAATGGGTTGTTGTCAGTCGTAGAACGCGGCGAGATTGAAAGAATGGTCAGAGAGGAAGCTTTAGTTGAGGAAGAGTCCAGCGAAGGAGAAGTTGACTTTTGTATCAGGCCAGAGAGTGGTTTAGGTGAAATGGAGATAGAGAATGTCGTGGTAGCTAATGATGCTGAGGAAAGGGATTTAAGAGTAGTTATAGAGAGAGTAGATGTATGGAGAAGGGGTGACGATATGAGAGCGTTGAGTAACGATGAAAGTGGAGCCCTGGCATTGCTAAGAGAGGTGTACCATAGCGAGGATGTTGTTGAAGTACCAAGTTTGAAGGCTCAGGATGGTAGAAAAATAGGGGAGGAGGTGAAGCTTGTTGATGGATTGATGCACAATCTGGTAAGAGACAGTATGACTGTGACTGAGATTAATCGGTTACTGTATGCTGGATCATATGTGGTTGCATCCCGGTTAGGTGTGATGGGAAAAAACAAAACAGTTAGAAAGAAGAAGCCATGGTGGCAGAGGAGGTTGGAAAAGAGCATTGGCGAGTGGAGGAAAGATCTTGGACGAATTGAGGAGATAAAGCAAGGGAATAAGGTTCGTCAGGTTGTTCGTGATAGATTGAATAGGAAGTATGAGCTTGTAGTGAAGGGAACGATGACAGTCAGCACAATGTTGAAGAACAAAATTTCTTCCGCTAGTGCTAAGATTAGACAGTTTGTTGGGAAAAGCCTTGCCAGGAGACAGAACAACCTTTTCAAGAACAATCAATGTCAACTCTACAAGGAGCTTAATGGCAATGGACATAAGATGGAATCCTCTGCTCCTAATGCAGATGAGGCAAGAGAGTTCTGGAGTATTATCTGGTCCGAGGAAAAGGAACACGACAAGGAAGCAAGTTGGTTGGGTGATGTGAGGGAAAAGTTTGCAGACGTAGAGAAACAAGAGGACATTATGGTGGCTCTGCAAGATGTTAAGGCAGGGATAAGAAAGATGGCAAACTGGAAAGCCCCTGGACCTGACTGGGTCAGAGGTTACTGGTTCAAAAAGTTCACCTCGCTACACTTGTCAATTGCAACAACTCTGCAGGAGTGTTTGACGTCAGGCGTGGTACCCGACTGGATGGTCAAGGGGAGGACAGTTTTAATTCAGAAAGATTCTGGAAAGGGGACAGCAGCTAGTAACTATAGGCCGATAGCTTGTCTACCATTGATGTGGAAGCTGCTCTCTGGAATCTTTGCTGAAAAGATCTACGGTCATCTTGTAAATAATAATCTTCTTCCTGAGGAACAGAAGGGATGCAGGAAGAAGTCACGTGGCACGAAAGATCAATTGATGATCGATAAGGCAATTTTGCACGAGGTCAGGGCTATGAAGAGAAACCTTAGCATGTGCTGGATTGATTACAAGAAGGCATATGATATGGTCCCTCACAGTTGGATTTTGGAGATGCTGGACATGGTTGGAGTTGCAGAAAATGTGCGGAGTTTGCTGAAAGGAAGTATGGCTGAATGGAAGACAGTACTGACGGCTAATAATGAGGTGCTTGGTGAAGTTAACATCAATCGGGGAATATTCCAAGGTGACTCCCTTTCCCCTTTGATCTTTGTTATTGCAATGATCCCGCTGAGTATTTTACTCAACAGAGAGAAGCTTGGATATTTCTTCGGTCACGGTAGGGTGTTGGTCAATCATTTATTGTTTATGGACGACTTGAAGCTATTTGGACGGAGTAAACGTGAGTTGGAGGCATTGGTCGAGGTGGTGAGGGTTTACTCTAGGGACATTGGGATGGAGTTTGGGTTAGATAAGTGTGCTGTTTTGGAAATTAGACGAGGTGAAAGGGCTGAATGTGAGGGAATCGAGCTACCGAGTGGGGAGTTGATGAAGGAGGTTGATGAAGATGGGTACAAGTACCTGGGAGTGCTAGAAGGGGCGAAAGTAATGCAGAAGAAGATGAAGGAGAAAATTGGGAATGAGTACCTACGACGTGTGAAATTGCTGGCAAAGTCGAGGTTGTATGCTGGGAACTTGGTTCGCGGCATCAATGCGTGGGCAGTTAGTGTTGTCCGATACAGCTCTGGAATACTGGATTGGTCTGATGCTGAGCTACGTAAACTTGATACCAAGACAAGGAAGATTTTAACGATGAATGGTGCTTTCCATAGGAATAGTAGTGTAGATCGTCTGTACATCGGAAGAAAGGATGGGGGTCGTGGCCTGATCAGCGTTGAAGATTGTGTGAGGCAGGAAGAGTTAGGGTTAGAAGAGTATGTACATGCTACTGAGGAGACGATTTTGGAACAGGTGGCTGGAATGATTATGCATGGAAGGGAGACAAAGAAGCATTACAAGACGAGAGTGGTTGAGGAGAGAAAGGAGAGATTGATGGAGAAGGCTCTGCATGGTAGGTTCTTTCGGGAGATGGATGAAAATGCAACAGAGAGATCAGTACAGTGGGTTAAGGGTGGTTTCCTTGCAAAAAGCACAGAGGCATTTGTGTTTGCTGCTCAAGAGCAAGCATTGAGGACAAGGTTGGCGCAGTCGAAGTGGGATGGTGGTGTTAGTCCTATGTGTCGCATCTGCGGAATTGAATCTGAGTCAGTTTGGCATGTTGCGTGTGGGTGTAAGGTACTGGCTCAGAAGGAGTACAAGAGGCGACATGATAGGATGGGATTGAGAATATATTGGGAGCTGTGCAAGAAGTATGGGTTGAAATGTGCGGGGAAATGGTTTGAAGAGGTGCCTGACAAAGTTAGAAAGAGTGAAGATGGTAGGTTTGAAGTTTGGTGGGATAGATCAGTGGAGACAATGCAACAGGTGGAATCTAATCGTCCGGATGTTGTTGTTGTTGACCGCACTAAGAAGAGATGGCTGGTTGTAGATTTTGCTGTGCCTTCCAATCGAAATGTGACAGCTAAGGAAGAAGAAAAGGTCACTAAGTATTCTCCCTTGGCCCAACAAATCCGAAAGTTTCATAGCGTATGTACCATCGTTGCCCCAATCGTTGTGGGAAGCTTAGGAGTGGTGACGAAGCGCTTGGAGCGCAGTTTGAAAGAGTTGGGCATCCCTGATGTCTTGGGTGGACTCCAAGCATCTACCATCATTGGAGCCACCAACATATAAAGGAAGGTGCTTAACCTCTAAAGCTACTTGTCGGTAGCCGGGGTTAAGTTTTCTCGTCTGGCAGGTGGATACCATCTCCCTGTGCGGGCTGTCATGCTGGACATGAACTTTGTTATTATTATTACCATTATTATTATTACTATTATTATTACTATTATTATTATTACTATTATTATATTCTTGTAATGTTATGATGATGATTATCAGTATCATTACAATTAATATCGTTAGTAGAGTTACATCTAGTAAGAGATTTGAAGTATTTGTTTCGCAAAAAAAGACAGTTTTTTGTGTTTTTGTCAGTATTTCTATATAGAAGGTTTCAGTTTCATCAACACCACATCTGACTGTTTTTTAGGACTCACCGTTGAAAACAAATACGTCATCAGGAATGCTTCCTGCTGTTTTGCATTTACTGAAAGAGCTGGAAACTTTTGAACTTCAGATCGTTATTCGTGAAGCAGAGCAGCGTATTGGTGAAATAAATGGCCATTATGAAGTGGAAATGGAATAAGAAAGTTGTCATTAATCTATAGATTTTAATCAATTTTTATTTTTAATTATTTTTAATTTGTACACAGATATAAAAAAGCGGCATCCATGTTCTGAGACTTTTGAGCCAGAGTATGAACCGTTGTGCCTTACGCTTTGCATTTATTACTAATATTTGGGCTCCTGTGTATGTTATAGTTATATTTTAGGATTGTTTACACATGCTATTGCAATAACTGAAGTTAACTGGAAATAAAAAGTCATGTACTTGTAATTTCCTCTTGCATGTGGATGCAATTCTACAAACAAGAGTTTAGACTTCAGAGTGAAAACTGGGAGCTTTGTTAGCCAAACGAACATGCTGGTATGAGATACCGCAACCAGGATTGGACAATGTACCTGTATTTGATTCAAGATATTTAACCATTCCCACTAGATATATATGTTTAAAACGTTGGGCGAACTGTTTAAATGGATAATAAAAACACTCAAAATTTATTGAAACGAAAAAGGAAATATAATAGAATTTTCTTAATTTTTGATTAGTATTTAATAAAATATTTACGTGCTTGTTGAAAAACAGTGTGTCAAACACGTTGCACGACCCAGCTGCCTCAGACGCAATGTTTTAAAGAACCATATGATGTAGTTTATAGTTCTTTTTTTTTCTGGCTATTGTGATAAGGTATAGTTAGTATGGAGCGCATTCACTACATAACAAAACTTTAAGGTTTTCTTTTTTATGAACGTTTTCCCAGGTGGCAAAGGTTAAAACATTCCCCTCCAATGAAATCCCCATGTTTGTAACCAAGGGAAGTAAAAGGAGATTTGTAATCCACTATGCTAATAAGCACGGTTTTTCAGTCCGTTTAGAAAAAGTGCTTTTTGTTGGTTACTTCAGACATTACCATATTCAGTGGAGTATCGTACAAAAATGAATGGTTAATGGAAAAATTTTGTTTCGTGCAAATAAGGGCATTTTGAAACCTCCATAGAAAAGAAAACATTAATATACACGAAGCACAACTGTAATAGCTAAGATGTAAGCGACAGTGAAATATTTTGAAATAGAATGGAAAAACAGTTTGTGATCTTGGAAGCAGGAAGAAATGGTTGAGGAAATAAGGAGAGATGCATTCTTAAAAAAGGATGCCGATGGCCTAATAATGAAATGTAGCACAGAGCAGCAACAAACTTCAATACGAATTCACCTCTTTGACACAGTATTGAATTTCCCATTAAATTTAACATGCTCAAAGTTACTTTACTCTTCTTTTTGCTTCCCTGTCTTTTTTTTGCTTCCCTGTCTTTTTTTGGTTTTATTTTGTTAATCTTATTGTTCTAATAGTATTGTTATATTTTATTACTATATTATATTGTTATCATTTATTGTCTTTGAGCAGCGGCATGATGATGTGCACTGCACACGCCCGTGATTTTCTTGCCCTAGTTCGGCTAGTATCTATGTTACTGTTTAATATTTAGGATTATTTGTTTTGTTACGCAGTGGAGATTCAGATCAGCTGTGTTTCGTATAATAATTGTTTTTTAACACCCTATTGCCTGTTCGTTTTGTGGAATTTACTTTGAATCGCGTAAGACGCCATGGGTTGTGATGTGGATCTCGACGGAAGGCATGCAAGCCACTGACAGATAAAAATGACAAAGTGAACCCAGTTATTAGCAGACAATTCATTTCATTTTCCTGTAGGAAACTATATTGAGGTGTAAAGGGTTTGAAACTTTACCTGAGAAATTGTGAATTTTAATATTGGAAATTTGAGTGCTCATTTGGACAGCTTTAAACCGATCTCATTGGAGTCCATAAAAACAGGGACTTGATTAAGGACACATTACCGTCACCTGATTTAAAGTACATTAATATAAATGATACTTGCAAATTATTACTTTCAGGCTGCTTTTTAAATTATTTTTTTCATGGACCCCTCATATGAAGTGCACCGGATGTCTAATAATTTTCCTACTGCTTTGAAGATAACTGGAGCAATTCAGAAAGCAAATAGGAGTGATTTATTCAATATCTATAGACACATCGCGGTCATGAACTTAAAACAAAGCTAAGATCTCAAAAATGGAATTGCTGAAAATAATAAATTTTGCCCAAGCTTAAAGGAAAGACCCTCTATCCAGCTGATCAGCCACACAGGCTAATATGAGCAAGATAATGAACATATAAATCAAAGCTGTGGGAGTATGTTAAGGCTACTTTCCGTAAAGATATATCTTTTTATCTGACCTTTCCCGAAGAGTAGGTCATACAATACTTTTCAACGTCATTTTAGCCATTTCTCCTTCCATACGCCCTTTTATTCTTGACTGGATTCTCCCTTGAAACGAACCTGTCTTGTCATTCAAAATGACGTCACCACTTTTTCAATAGATCTGGGTTATGTGTAAAATGAACTCATCATTTTCGATAGAATGTCAGTAGTAATGGCCTTCAAGCTTTCTTCTTTCTTACAATTGTTTTAGCTAAAGGTGTCTTTGTTATCTCGCTATCGATTCTATTCACTTAGAATGGAAAAAAGGTTTTTACTTCTTTTTAAGAAGAAGGGTGAATCAGACGACCCTTAAAACATTTAGACTGATTCCACATCATTGTATTACTTTAAATATTTTGAAGTCCTTTCTGGGTGGTTCCATTTTTTATTTAACTGACTTTATGAAGAATGATTATATTGGACACAACACCCAAAAGAAATAGTTTACTACTAAAATCTCGGGTTTTATGGAACATACTAATGATGTCATTAATAAATGCACTAAACGCATTCTTGTAATACCCTCCACCTCAAAAACACCTTTCTTGATGTTCACCATAAACTTAAACATAGAGGGTTTACTTTCCACCATTTGACAAATATCTCTCGTTTCTCTTCATTTACACTTTGAAAAGTGTGTTATCAGAAAAAGTTCCATTACCACTGCAATCCTTTTCCAACTTAGTGACCTAGCGGGGATTGTCTTAACCAGTAACTATTCAATTAATTGCTCTATTACATGTATTCACTAAGTAAAGGTTGCAAGGTACAGTCCGTTTGGGTTTACCACTTTTGCCTATGGCCAGCTGTTGAATCCTGTCCCCTGCTTTCATTTTACCGGCCTCTATCATTAGTGGGGAATGAAAGACCTTACTCCTATTTTATTCTTTTACCAGTTAGTGCCAATAGGCGTAGATGGTCATTGGAGTGGATACCTTAGAGATACATAAATCTTTGACTCCTTTAATTTAGTTTGAGTTTATAGTATTTATCAACAGCGGCGTGGTCCAGCAGTGAAAATTTATGAGTCTCAAGTATCTTGTTTGTTATTTTGACTTTGGCATGAGTAACCAAAGGCACAACTCTAAACTAGAAACACTAACTTTGCATTTACTTGTTAAAGATGTATTACCACTTTTTACAAAAACAGACTACCACTACATTACCATAATTTACTCCAAAATTTCATGCTATTTGACTGAAGCTCATCAGTTGTTATCGTGGATCATGGAAAACTTCGACAACTTGGCCGCTAAATATGGCTGGAAATGACTTGATCTTCCCATAACTATAGCTCTTAATGGTACCTTGCTATCCAAATCTTAAGTTTGGCTAACCCTTCTTCAAGCCGAAATTGCACACTACCATGTAGTCACTCGCAATTCTCTAAGAAATTCAATAATGAAGACATGACCTTCATGAAAGAATACTTGCAGTGGAATGAACATTCAGTATCGAAATTTAAGAAGTTCTAATAGACATGACAACTAATCGCAAAGGCTGTCTCCAACACTAATTTACTGCCCAGAGTGGTATTCTTTCATTCACCTTTGATCATTCTCTGTCAATGGTTAAATCTCCATTTTCTACAATGTAAGGAAACCTGCCCCAAGAATTTTATTCTATGTTAAAATCGGACATCTAAATACCTCTTTTAAAGATAAAAAACCTCCAGGAACCTAGTCAATCGTCTCTTTTGTTTACTCTCAGAAAGATTCACGTCATTTGAAAGCTGGCTGCAAAATGTACCTGGACCAAGGCAGTATACCCGATGCTACAACTTAACCCTCAAGTTCCTAGCAAACAACTGCAAAATCTTGGACGGGTCTGATATTTTCGCTGATCTGCATGGCTTCTTCCTATCTTGTTAAATGAGTGGCGACATTTTTTTTTCGTCCCGATTTGTTGGCGTAAAAAAGAAGTATCTTTTTGAGGCCAGTGATACTTGTTGGCCAATAAATTACTCGTGGAAAAAGAGAGTGATGCATGTGTAATGTTTAACTTTATGTCAGTTTATTAGCCGAGAACCTAGAGGAAAGACTTATAATAAAAATATTTGAATATGAATTTGCAGATGAGCTTTTACCGACTCCAGAAAGGGCATATGGAGTACTTTGTTTGAAACTTGGTGGAGTGATATAGAAATCTCTGCAAGCATGTTTACAGGAAGTAAATAGGACCATTCGAGTTTACGTGGAATTTTATGCAATTCTGAGGAGCTGTCCACGCCAGAAGAAAATTTGTGAGAGATCTGGAATTCGTCTTTAATCGTGTCAAGCTGGGACAAAAAAAGTACATTTAAATTACACAATTAACCGATATAAATCATAAAATGGTTTCAAAAGCAATTGAAACAGTATAGCTGAGGTTTACCACAAGGGATCTGACATCACATGAAATTGCTTAGATTCTACAGCTATTATTCTACTGCATTGGTGTTTGTATTTTGGAAGTTTCACCACCATTAAAGAGATTGTGGGATTACCGGAGATGAGTTTGTAAAGATAAAACTAATTTTTACTAACCAGAGACCAATTTTTAAAGAGCACCTGAGCAGTTTGACTGTTTTGTCTATTGGGTTTAGATTGAGTTAGATTTTAATCCTAAGTTATATATTTTTTCCCCTGATAAAAGAGAGTTTAGTATGACTGAATTTGAATTGGACCTTTTTTTCCTTTTCAACGTTTCTGCTATTTTTATAAATATATTTTAACCTTTTTTAATCAGTAAGCATATTAGTATTCTTTTCTTATTGATAATAAAATAATGATAATAATACTAATAGTAATAATTTTCCTGAAGAAATATAGCTAGAAAAGTAACTCCATAATACTAAAATATTATATAGCTATGATGACTTACATGTGAAGTAATACTGAAAACTCCTATAAAACAGATTTGTTTTCAGGAATGCTGTTCAGTAATATTTTAAATCATTTTTGCTAAACTAAATAAACTTTTTTCACTAAAATATGTCAGTCACTAAATCACATGGCTTTAAGATCGGTTACCAATAAAGGTAGCTGCCTTTTTTTCTTTTACCTGCTTGCAATCCTCATTTGAAAACTTATATTCTCCATTTTACGCACCAAATTTGGTTACTTTAATTTTTGCAATAGAGATACACACACATATATTAAATATTATTACTTAGGCCTGATATCTTGTGGTCTGGCCTGACACTAGAAAATAATCTGCCCAACCATACCCTAAAATGTCTAGAAAAGCACTGTGTTTTCCAGTAATACGATAAATCATACAATCGGTTACCAAGCCGTACAGCCGGATTATATAACGAAACGAAAATTTATTGTCAAGAACTAACTTTTTCGCCAACGTCTATAAGCAGATACTGAACACTGAATGAAATTGACACTAAACTGTACATTAGTCAAAAAGGTACCTAATGGGACATGAGGCGTCTTAGCATGGCAATAATTTTAACAGTAAAGACAAGGGCAAATATTCTTAGTGAGTAAAATAGGAAGCAATGTTGGTCAACTAAAATGTGATGTATGATATAAACTCTTCCTTCGTTTATTCTCTTACCATTTAACCAACATTGCATTAAACAACTCCGTAATTATAGAAGGGACTACAGGTCTTTTGTTTCAGTTTCATTTACCCACTGTTAACTCACTGACCATAATAACAGTAGCATAAAGTTTTTGTAGCTGATAAGAAGATAATTAGAAAACCTAATTTTAAATATCAACGACATATTTTGCAAAAAATATTGCCTTTAATACAATAGCACCTGTAAGCAAAAAAATGTGGGCTGCCAAGCATATTCTCTTCATTGTGTCAACCTGTTATGCTAGTATCTTATGACTAACGTCAATTAAGCTTGTTTAAATTTAATCGAAAGAGTTGATATTAAAAATGATAGCTACTTTAACATAAGAAATTTAAGAATTCCTCAAGAAGAATATGAAATAAAAATTGGAGCGGCATTAGTGGTGAGCGAAAAATGTATGACCCATATGGGTAAAAATCAATCGACTTTTTTTAGCTAAAAAATAAAAGGAATGAAAAGGTAGATTAATTTACACTTCTTCAGCAGTTAATCCTTCTTACACTGATTAGGGGTCAAACTGAAAATTAGAGCAGTACCTGTAATTTGTTGCTGAGACAATTCTTCCCAAACAATAGTCTTAGAGCTTACTTCAGTCAAGTCACATCATCTTGAGGTCTTCTTATCTGTATCTACAATAACAAACAGCAGTCCAGCTTGTAATTGAAAATATGTGCTTTTCGACCCTGATGCCAATTTCTTGAAAAAAAAGAAAACGCTAATTTCCAGCCCAACTATCAAGTTTAACTGGTCATAATTTTTAATCATTCGACAAAAAAATCACCGGTTTTTGATGCACTCAACTAAGCTCCAGCACCCACCTATAATTACAATCAAAATATTATTATATTTTCATGAAGATATATATCCCTTTTTCCCCTTAATTAATGTCATAAAGGACAATGGAAAGGATAAAACATAGGAATATAATGGATATTGAAAGCGCATTTCTTATCACAAAATTCATGTCGTGAGCAAAAGCACTCAAGAATACAGAACACACCCAGACTTCCTTTTGCTGCAGGAGATGATTACAAGATTAAAATATAAATAGATGGAATTTTTTTTTACAAATATAATTCCGTTTCACATACCCTAGTCTGAGAAGACAGAGACCTCCTTACTTATCTTTCTGGAATTCAACATAAAAGTAGAAACCAACTATTATTAGATTCTATCATCCAATATGTGTTTTTGATGCATCCAAAGTATATCAGTTCTATCGTAAGCTGACAAATATCTCGAATAACAGGCTCACAAACATAATCTTAGTGCGGTGGTTTTAGGGAACTTTGATGGTAAATTTAGACCAACACACTTCTCATGTAGTGCAAAAAAGCCAGCTAAAATCATGAAAAGCTATTTGAATATTATACAGAACTTCAAAGACAATTTCAAGAAGCCAATGAATAAACTCTGCTTTCAATAACTATCAACAAAATTTTCTTATCTTTATTATAGTCCCATGCCAAAGAAGAGGAAGAATAGAATTTAGAAACGCCTACCATGCCCATCGGTCTTTAGCCTAAATTTTGAATAGGAAATTGCTTCTCGCTTTATGAAATGTACTTTTATCATTCAAATGACAGCCTAAATTACATCAGGGAAATGTATTAGTGACACTTTTATACGCATGCAGATGTTGTTAGACATTCACTGTGAAAGTACAATATCGATACGATAGCCTTTAGATACCGAGAACGAGGAAAAAAGGAAGAGCCATCACATGCCCATAGTTTAAGGGAGAAGTCAAATTTCTATTTAAGCATCCAAAAAGCATAAAGTGATTATTAAACTAGAGGAACATATTTTCAATAGCATTAACAGAGCTCAAGAGCAACCATACACATCTTATGAACCAGATAGAAGAAGATGCAGAAGATAAAATCAATTAACTATCCCGTCTGTATGATAACAAGTGCGGTACAACATAATCCACTGCTTTTAACAACACTGACAGCAACAGTAAGTTATCAATTGATATAAAATAGTAGTGTCAATAAGGAGAAAAAGAGCTAGTTGTTGCATACTAAAATGCTTTTCAGAGGAGCTTTAAAAGTACCGAACTGTCAAGAAAGTTCAAAAGAGATCTAAGTTGCTGACTGATAAGTATAGGTATTAATAGTTGCTATTCATCTGGTCTGTAAAAAGAGTATCTTGACCTTGTTATCCATAATCAAGGTATTTCTATAATGTCGACATTCATAAAAGCTTTAATAATTTCAAACTCAACCAATTCGTGCTTGTAGTTGACCTTGTACAACAGAAAATTTAAATCAGAACTAGGTTTATTTCCTTTCTTACCAAATTGTCTTTGGGTCTCTTATCTGAGGAAATGTGCGAGCTCAGCAAACCATCGACACAGTTTTTTGTAACTTTTTTCAAGCTCATGGCTCAATAAAAAAAGGCTTGAAGCTAATCATTTACTTTCCATGAGTTATACGAAGCAACATCGTGGAAATAAGTAAAACACTGTACAGTGGTATTGCAGGAGGATATACCTGCACACTTTTTTGTCCTCGTACAGTACTTTATCTTCTGATTAAGCAGTCAACAAAACCAAGCACATTTTTTTCAAAATTCAACAGCAAATTTACCA
This sequence comes from Morbakka virulenta, assembly GCA_003991215.1. Taxonomy (NCBI): domain Eukaryota; kingdom Metazoa; phylum Cnidaria; class Cubozoa; order Carybdeida; family Carukiidae; genus Morbakka; species Morbakka virulenta. Next base: position 1,505,094 of record RDPX01000020.1, read on the forward strand.
AAGACCCATGGGCTATCTGATACAATACCTTCTGATTTTGACTTCATCAGTAAGCTGTGTCTGAATGTAGAATAAACACAAAGTCCAATTCCTTAGTCGGTCGCTCAAAAATCCTGAAGTACTAGCTGGTTAATAATTTAATGAAAAGCAAACAGATCATTTCATCACATCACCACATCACCATTTAATCTTTTTGGAAGCAGAAAGAGACGAAGACAAAGACAGATCTAGCAACTGCAATCGACTTAATGACTCCAAATTCCTCAGGTTTTTAATAATGGTGTGGGAGAAAAAAACTAAAAACCCAAAGACCTGATCTGAATGTAAAAAATTTCAAAAGATATAACCAAGTAAAATGAAACTAATTTTATCCAGATATTTATCAAACCTATGTTGATACAGTCAAATGCTTTCTCCAGATCAATAAAGTTAGCATACAGCAGTGTATTTCACTCTTCAAGTTGCTCCAGGATCTGGAGATATGGACGTGGAGATTTGGACTTAGGAAGACTTCCTTTCAATTCTTTAGTAATTCGTTACAAAATTTTCAAATCCTCTTTTCCCACTGCCTCTTCTGCCTCGTCTGCTAGTCCTTCTACACACTGCTTTTTGTCATTTCTGACCAGTGTCTTCACTTCTTTTTCCCTCTCAGATTATTTCCTTCTACTTTTTTCAATCCTGTCTGATCTTGTAGACACGACCCTGTGTTTCAGTTCCTTCCTCTGGTTGATTTAATTGTCATGTTTTTTATTGGATCCACTCCTCCTTTTTTTCTTTCCGAACTCCAGAACTTTTCCCCCAGCTTCTCTAAGGGTTTGATTGAATCTGTCGAAGTCCATTTCTTCTTCTTTCTCTGATACTCCGAAGTGGTTTCTAACCTCCTAACGTAATGCTTGTCGGGAGGCTGCTTCCTTTAATTTTATAGAGTCAAGCCATTTTTCTCTCTTCTGTCCCTTTCCTCTCTTGCGCAGCTTAAGTATAAAGCTGGCTACAAATAAGTTGTGATCATTTGCTGACTATCAACTCCTGTAGTGAACTCTGCTATTTTTTGTTCATCAGGATGTGGTGGTTTTTGGTTGCCTCATCTGGTGATGTGCACGTTGTCTTCTGGATATCTCGGTGTTGGAATAATATTCCTCTTTTGGCCATGTTATTTTCTTAACAAAAGTCACACACGCGTTCTCCATTGTTGTTGATGTCTCCACAACTGTCTCTCCCAACAAAACGTTCTCTTACTCTGTTCACATTGCCAACATTTGCATTCATGTCTTCGATCTCTGGTAGCATGTCCGGCAACACGACTATATCTTCAGCAGAAGTTGTCTCTAGAAAATGCCTTTGTCATTCTCCCCCGCATCTTCAATTGGAGCGTAACACACTATTCAATACCCTGGTTTATTTAAAGTTAAATCTTGTCTTGATAAGTCAATAATAACCCATTGGATTTCACTCTAACAAGGTTTTTTTATCTTACTCCTAACGATCAGGGAAACGTTCACTGTCTGCTGGCTGTCTGGGTTTCCTGAGTATAGTATTGTGTAGTAATATGCTTGCTTCCTTTTTCCTCTCTCCTGTCCATCTTACTTTACTCTTTTTAAAAAAGATCTAACCCGTACTCATTGAATTCCTTCACTACGTGGACCAGCTTTTCTGTCTGATACAATGTCCAAACATTCAAGGATGCCAATCTTGTCCTCTTTTACGGCTTCAGAGAATCCACCGTCTGGCTCTCAGCCCCCTTTTGGGTTTGGCTGTCACCTACCATCGGCCAAGTCTCCTGGTGTCTTTCTTCTCCATTTCCATGACTTAAAATATGATTTCTAGTTTTGGTTTTTGTGACTGGAGCTTTTCGACAAGGTAGGCTTTTCGGGCACACACTCAAGCCTCATCCTTTGTTCGGGATTCGAACCGGCAGCAGTCTCATAAGCACCTCCAAGCTGACTTACAGGCAACCTACAGAAAGCTACTATTCCTCTCACAGAAAATCAGAAATGCTTTTATTCATTCACCTACAAACGCCTTATCCTGAAAATCTGAGCTCGGCATATATAATATTGCTGCCAATACGAAGTTGGCAAATATGCAGAAATCTGGTGCTTGGAGAAGCAGAAGAGAACAAAAGCTATGCTGAAAATAGTTCTTCTTTCGTATGACTTCTCTACCATTCCATCATCTGCAGCCATTGCTGTAGCTCATCACTCAGGGGCTGCTCTCTCAGCGCTCTGACACCACCAGATGATTTGAAGGTGGCACAGTCATTGGTTATGTGTTTTGCGGTTTGGTTGCTATCTCCTCATTGGCATGAGGGGCTGCTGGACAGTCCAACGTTGTGCTGTCAGCTACCAAAGTTACCATAGCCTGACCTCAGCCTGTTGAAGTTTACCCAGCTCTTTCGTGGAAGCTTGCGCCCGACCAGGTGGGCACTTGGTGCGGGATCATAGTCTCGTAGTGGGGTGGTTGTATTCTCCCATTCATCCGACCACCTTACAGCTTGCCAGACCGCTGGGGGTAGCCCATCTGCTTTGTGCTTTATCGCTCTGAGTTGTAGAGGAAGATGGTTTCTACTACGAAGTTGTTGGTGTTGGGGTTTTCGCTGACAAGTTGATGCATTGGATGGCCTTCGCTCTCACACTTGTTTGCTAAATCCAGCATGATTGATTCCCGTCTGATGTGGTGTGGCGAGATGCCAGCCATGACGTGCATGGATTCCTTCAGTGTGAAGGTGGGACATCCACTGACGAGTCTTAGAGCAGAGTTTATAACACTGTCTAACTTTTGGGTGTGTGCACTCCTCATCCATACCGGTAGGCAGTATTCTGCTGAAGCATATACTAGTGCAAGTGTGGATGATCTGTTCAGTGCAGCAACTCTTGAGGAGACTTTACCAACAAGTTTGTCTATATGACACTTAAAGGTAAGGCTTCTGTCAAGAGTAACGCCAAGGTACTTGTTTTTCAAAAGGTAAGTCTTTCCCATCAACGGTTACACTGAGCTTGGCTTCAGCATCATTGTTGTTTAGGTGAAAGAGTGAGCTGGCAGTTTTTTGGATACTTAGTTTCAGGCGCCACTGTTGAAAATACGATGAAATTGATGCCATATCATTTGTAAGAGAGTTTTGGATTCTCTGCATATTGGTGCCAGGGTAAGCCAAGGCGAGATCATCTGCATACATGTATTTTTCTGCAATTTTTGGTGGGATGTCAGCAATATAAATATTGAACAAAGTGGGGGCTAGCACCGAGCCTTGTGGGACACCATTATAAGGGAGCTTTGTTCTGCTTGTTTCACCACAGGGGCTGGTAAGTCTAAAAGACCTGTCGGTTATCATTTCCATGATGAAAGTCACAAGTTTTCTGTCTGGGGTAGTGAAGAGGAGCTTCAGTTTTAGGCCGGGGTGTCAAACAGTGTCATACGTTGCAGACAGATCGACGAGAACTAGGCCCATTCGTTTCTTTTTGTCGAATGCATGTTCTATGTCCAAGACCAGGGAGGCCACACGGTCGAGGGTCGAGCGGTTTGTTCGGAACCCCGTCTGCTCGTGAGGGAGCTGGCTATCTACGATAGGGGCAATACGGTTTAAAATTAGTCGTTCAAGAAGTTTACAGACCACTAATAATACTGATATGGGACGGTATGCTTTGGGATCATTCATTTCTTTTCCAGGTTTGGGGATTGCGATGACGTTAGCTCTTCTCCAAATGGTTGGGAGTTTGTAGGAAGCAGTGGGACAGAAATTCTTTCACCCACCTTAGGGCACCTGGGCCCAGCTTGAGAAGGTCTGGGTATATTTTATCTGCACCGGCAGCTTTGTTAGGTTTCATCTTCTTGAAAGCTAGTTCGAGTTCGTCATCAGTAAAATCAGCGGACAGGTTCATCTTAGCTGTTGGTGAGTTTATCAATTTTAAGGTTGTGGCTTTAACCGTCTTTTCAAGCTCTTTATCAGCACTAGGGAATTTCCCATTTGCTACGAGGACACTTGCAATGGCGTTGGCCCTCACAGAACACTGTCGAGGTGGTTTCCCTTCACCCAGTAAGGCGCATTATGACAACCCATGCCTTTTGGCTAGAGTCATAACTATCTGTTCCACGGTTTCAAGCCAACGATCACGCTTCAAATTATTCAAGTGTTCTTTAAGTTCATTTGTGTCTGCAGTTCTAGCTGAGTCATCAGTAGAAGAGCTGATTGACCGCAGAAGATCTTCACAGTGGCTGCCCCATCATGGGACGTATTGTTTCCTCTTTCCTCTAGGGATGGTTTCATGATGATTTTGGTAAAGGATTCATCGGTTTCATTGATGTTATCACTCTCTGGTGTTAGTAGTTTGGGTACAGCAGCATCAACTAGTTCTGTATACTTGGGCCAATCTGCCCTGCGGAAGTTCCATCTTGGAGCTGGGCGCGAAGGTGTTTAGGTATCAATTGGCATGTGGGTGTTGATGATTGATGGTCGGTGTTGAGAGCTGGGGAAGTATCCTAGGACAGTCCTACAGGCTGCAGGAAGTGGCCCATTCCATAAACAGAGATCAGCGTTAGTTTCAGTTTTCCATGTCCCGGACCTAAAGGTTTTCGGCTGTTTCGGGTCATATACCAGGAGATGATTAGTACGACTTGCCCATTCAACAAGAGTGGTTACATTCTTGCCATTCCCACTGTATCCCCATTCGGTGTGGTGGCTAATAAAATCACACGCAAAAAGAGTGGGCTTCACAAGGTCTGGCATCGTCTGTGGACCGAGTTCAGCTGGGGGAAGTTTGTTTACATTCACAACAGTACTACTAGCTACGCGGATGGCAATCAATTCAGTGTCTTGTTGTGGTGCACTCTTGTTTAGTTTTTGGAATGGTACAGTGCGCTTAACAAAGGATCCGGTACTATGCACTTTGCTCGCTATATGGTCAGCCAGGACATAGCCTGGTAATTTCAGTAGTCTCCGGGTATCACAGTGTGTCTCCTGGAGGAGTATCACATCGGGTTTATGGATGTGAGTCAGTTGCTCAATCACAGTATTTTTGAAGGCTGTCAGGCCCTCGACATTCAATTGTAGTACGCTGAGATTCATAATGGAGATTCGTTTGGATATCAATAGTAGATTGTCTAATGACACAGTTAGTTCACTGACTTGGCTTGAAGTGTAGATTCAAACAGACAGCTTAACAGGGAACACTGCGAGAAGGTTGTGTCATGTCCCCCTGAAAATAGTTGAATTAAGTTAACACTACTATGGTAATTTAGTACTATTTTTTCGAAATCTTCATTGAAACTAACTTTGTAGGATCCAACTTTGGATTAAAAATATTGGATTAGCTAAAAGAAAAGGTGCATTGGAAAAAAAATTCAACTTGAGGTACTACTTTGTAAACAAACAAAGATTTCATTCTTTTAACAGTCAAGTTAAAACAAAGGCATCATTACTTTTTACTACTAAATAAATTTTTCCTTCAAAAGGGAACCCGGTTTAAGGTTTCCCTTAAAAATCATGATGTATTGAATGCACATATTTCTTCAGATATCTAATGTAAACGAAAGTAAACGACTCAGATATTTCAGGTTTCGAAAGGTAATCAGGGAACTTAAAGGTAACACCTAGAATGGTATAGCAGTTGACTAGATATTTTTTAATATTGGCTTGAATATAGCCTAGTGTGACTTCATTTTCTACCTTGGCTCTTTATCATTTTGAACTTACCCCCATTTTATGTGGATCTCCAAAGAAAATGTTTGCCTTTTCTCAGTGCCAAATTTAAGTTTGATATACTTTGGTTGAAATCTCGAGTTCTGCAGATGAAAACTTAAGAGAGGTGGTTAAGATTTCAGATGAATCTGTGTGAACCTCAATTGTATCCTAAGAATTTTGAGTACAATATTTGAAACTTTACACAAAGACTATGTTGATGAAGCTGTTGAATAAAAAAGTTTTGATGAGAGTATTGGTAAGAGCAGTTCTCTATTACTCACTTATGACATATTGGAATGTTGGTTTATTTGAGCCTCAGTCTTAGGTTGATTAGCTCTTCTTATACATTTTTTTGTTTAATGTAAAATTAATCACACTCAAGTTAATGCTTTTTAGGAATGTCTTAATTGTATCTTGTCTTTATCCGAGAGCAACTGGCCTCTTCAACAGAGTCTCACCTTGTCAAGCATAAAGAAATATTAGTGATTTTGTAATCATACATGTTTTTCTTCTGTTAGCTCTTACTACAACATCTCTAGATAATCGAAACATTCCTCTAAAGGTCCATATTCCATACTACTTCTAAGCCTTTTTTCTGATCTCGTTAGGATTGCCCCTCCGTCACACTTATGTATTATTATTATTATTATTATTATTATTATTATTATTATTATTGATAGAAAAAAGTGTGCGCAGCCGGTTAACAGTTATTGTTTTTGGCTTTTTACATCAATGCATTTGATTTGTGGTTGTCTTGTTTGGTGTCGATCAAATCTACTATTTTAATTTATAAAAATAGTGTAATATATACATAGAGGTCGAACTTAAACTCGAACAGGAAACACTATTTGCAACGCAAGTAAGACTGGGATAGAGACCTAGGATCACTTTCCAACAACATTTTCGAAAGTTGATCGATTCGACAACAACAAAGACCTCAAGAACGCGATGAAATATGGTGCAGGTTATGGTTGTCGAAGCTTGACGTCAAGTAAGGCACATCAAGAAGAGAAGAGATGTAGAAGATTTTTAATTATAGTGAAGTAAAAAATATGTTCACAATGTTACTTGAAGTTTTAAGTGGGGATGCTATACAACAGGCAGCAAAAATATCAACGAAACAACTTTGAAATAGGTGAAAGATCCTGTTTCGAAACGGATCAGTGCAACTGGACCTTTGATTTAGTCAAGACTCTGTCCTTCGTTGAAAACTCCGACAACACCTAGGTATCAAAAGGCTGGTATTCATAGAGGGTCTGTATTAAGAGACTCCCTGCTTTATGTGACCTATATTCTAAACCCAACGCAGGGTCGCCTATGACAGTCTCGACTCGATTTATCATCAGTAAGCACTGTCTGGAAGTCTTTCATTTCTCTTGAAATAATTTCAGAGAAGAGATAAGGCGACTACACTCAATAATTTCTCGCACTGAGCAGAATTAGAAGCCATTCTCTAACGTTGTTTTTTTCACCCTTTTTGAAAATACTTGCTTCTATTACAAGTTATGCATTATGTAACCCTTTTCTATTTAAGTCTAAGGTTTCATGTTTTCAAATGTTTTCATGTAAAACTTTAACAAACACTCTTGGAAGTCAATAAACACAAATAAACAGTGTTTTCATCTTTGATTCTTTACATTTAGATACAAAAAAGCACGTTTTTAAGTTTTCAGCACTGTTACTGTAATTTATTCCTTATTATCCATTATGAACTAATTCTACCTTACTGTCGACTTTACTTGATTAATTACCAGAAAAATGTCTTTTTGAACTGACATATGTATGGTTAAGAGATACACTCTATCTAACGTCAAGAAAATACCGTTCATATTTCATTACAAATGTGCTGCTTTTCAATCAATTTATTTTAAGTAATAAAAGGAATAATATTAGTAATTTTAATTTCATTAGTATTTTGAATTTTGCAATACAATTTTGTTATTGCTTGAGAACCATACAGAGCAAATGTCACTATGCCACTAAGTGAATGAACTATAGAGAAATGACAGAAAAATAACCAAAACAAAGAAACCTCACAAAAACAAAATGGTCAAGCCAAAATTTAAGAGTTAACCTTAGACATGAAACTATTCAAGGCATGTGATGCAGGAAAGAATTCATAACCTCAAGAGTTCAACAATCTTGCAATCCAAGGAAGAAAACTACAATCATAGAAAGATTTCTTACAACAAGGGACAACTGCATGAGGATGAAGATGTTGAGAGAACCGAGTCACATGAGATGCAACAAACTGAGCTGATATCAATGAGGAAAGCTCATCAGAATTCTTTCCATGATAATACCTATAGAAAAGACTAAGACAAGCCATATTACGTCGATGAGCCAAAGGTTGAAAAGGAGAAGCAAGATTTGAACCTATCAAATTATAAACACGTTTCTGAACTCACCCTTTTACAAACATTGCTAGGTCGTCTGAAAGAAATCCGAGGTTCATCAGTTCCACCACGATAAAACTGATCACAGAAACGATTGCCATGAGCAACAACAGAAGAACAATGGGATTGGACCATGGAGGAAAATAAGCTTTGACTTTGTACCTACGATTAGGAACAAATGTTTCAATACCAACATGTACCCATTCTGTGAATTCAGTTGTATCATCCGACCTGAGTTGCTAAAGACAGAGTGCCATGGAATATCATCAAGAAATTGACAATTCATCCAGATCAGGCTGGCCAAATTTAAAAGTCCTATGATGGTATGGCTTGTCAAAAAGATATGAAACAGTTATCTTTACCTTAACAATGACAAAAACATGACCAAAATATCCAGATTGAGGTAAAGATGAAACTGTACAATGATCAGGAACAGAAGTAAAAAAGATATTTAAAAAAGAAGGTTTTCCTGAGTTTGAATCCGGAAATCTTGCTGGCAAATCAACAAGCTATGTAAGATCATTGGCAGGAGCGAAATTGTAAGTAACTTCTCCGGGTCTGTGAGTCATGATCACTAAAGTCAATGAAGACAGAGATGTTAGCAGTGTGATGTTTGTCCAAGGTCTTATCAGTGGAGTCTTATATTGTTTCAATAACTGAGCAAGAATCAGAAGAGAGAGATCAATTCAAGAAATTTAGGCAATAAGTGGCCTGAAGAAGAGACAATCTAAGTCACATCGAAGGCTTATCTTTAGATTCAAGTTCTTGTCCTCTAATGGCTGGAAATCCTGTAGAGTATGGATAGCAAGACCATAAAGATGAATGATGGTAGAGTCTAGTTTAAACAAAAGTCAGTAGCCTTTAACATGGAGGTCACGATTACCAACAGTGTTATTGTTAGTGTTATTGTTAGTATTATTGTTAGTATTATTGTTACAGAATGAAGGAAGGCTTTTACAAAAGAAAAATAGTAATTAATACCTCTGACATTACTAAAAATATGGAGAGAGTATTTCCTGATAAGAACAGGATTTTCAGGGCTTTGCAGATCCAGTACTGCCACATCTTGAGTCTACACTCCCGGGTATGGAGTCAATTTGTGGTCCGGAGGTTCCTCGCCCCACCGCTGGCCACCTTAGGTCTGCAAGGTATTGGGGGCCATTCGTTTGATTTAATTTGTCATAGAAAAATAAAAAGATATAGATAGCCGAGACCACCACTTGGGACGAGGTTATAAACATGCTGAGTAACTGGGCCTTATGGTGATGGAGATGGTGTTACCTAGGGCGACAGCCGACGCTCTCTCCAACAAGTTGCCCTCATAACAGAGGACTGAATATGAAGCGATACTACCATCGGTGTTTTTATCAATCCATCATCTCTAGGAGAGTGGCCAAGCAAGGCTAAAAAGGCCCTTCTTACCATCAAACAGACAACCCCGCCAAATTCCAATCTGGTATTTTAAGGTCTTGTGGCAATTGAAGAGATTTTTATGCTTTCCCTTAATCGCAAGATATTTTCTTTTTCCTTCTCAGTGACTAGCTGCTTACAATGTACCCTGTATCCACATTGATGTCCTAAATATTATTGAATTAAAAACAACGGAATTTTATTCCTACATATAAGTACGTTAATACACTCTGACAATTGCCTCCAACTGCATGTTGTCCAGGTCTCTTATTAGAATTACCCTGGCCAAAATGTTATATTGAGTTGTAAGTATCCAATAATAACTGAAGAAGTCGTCACCAGGCAAGATACTCCGAAAAGAAATATTTTTGAAAGATGAGTAAAAAATATAAGGATGAATAAAAAAATGGAAGATGAGTAAAAAATATAGGGATGAATAAAGAACAAATTTGCTTAACAGCTAATGATGGTAAGGGATTATGTTTCCGGTTTTTCACGACCTTTCAATTTTTGCTATATTGTTGTCTTTGACATCAGTTTTTTGACCGAATTGCAGAAAATGATTTTGATCCTTCACAAGCAGCACTCACTTTCCTTCTGTGATTTTTATCCCTATTTATTTCCCCAAGTTTTAGAATTGCTTTATTTCTGGCAAAAAGTTATCTATGTAACAGTTCGAATTCATTTTGAATAAAGTAAAAATAATTGCTTCTGGGTCAAAAATAAAAGTAAAAAATGTGTTAAGGGTGTCTTATCTGTTATTTTTTCATTTTTAAAAGAGTAAATGACAAATCCTAGTTAGTTTTAGTTGATCTTCATGAAGTATATTATAACAAGTAACAAACAAAGATGCATATTTTAGACTGTCTATATCCTGCCTATTTCATAGGTTACAAAGTCTCACAGACCAAGGTAGTGGATTTCTCACTCACCTCAGTCTTTGATATAAATCTTTTCTCATGGCTTTTCCATAAGCCTCAGTATTCCTAACAGAGCCATAGGGGTTTTTTATTTTGGGCACTTGACACCAGTTTATATGCGCATAATTATCCTGTTTGGCAAAAATAGCATGAAAGCCTGAGCAAGAAAAAGTTAGAGATAGCTTAAGCAAGACAGAAAACATGGACTGTGCAGAGATGCCTCTAGTCAAATAGACCCTTAAAACAAAAACATTTAAATAACAAGTGTGCAGCTCTATACAGATGTAAAAATTAGCTAAGGCTGTGTTCTTTGTTACAATACAATAGCACTTTGTACTTTCTAAATCCTCCCTTGCTTACCTTACGAACTCAAGACGCCGACAATCTGTTTTAGTTTATCCTTTGGTCAATTCTCTGGCCCGGTTATTCTAATGTAAATATTTCTTCCTCTTTAACCAACTTGCTGGGAGAAAATATTCAGAACCAATTTTCGGGCTTATGGTAAACAACATGAGAAAAACTTCCGGGAAAAAAGAATATTTTACTGTCAAATTAACAATAAAAAAACCCCACTCTGCCAATCTTAAGTGTGCTCCACCTTCATACTTTAACACAATTTGTTATTGATTCGACCAGAAGATGAGATTTCAAGGAAACAAGTAACTCAGGAATCATATCGTGAGTCGTCAGCTTTTTCTTAGCTACGTTTCAAGAGATACCTCTCCCATCGTCAAGCTCTGATAATTTGGTCTGTGTTGGACAAAGTAAAACAATCAAGCCGGAAATTAATTTCACCTTATTTGGTGCGCATTTGAAGAGGCCTGGGAGAACAATGGAATGACATTTGGTTGTTCCATGGAATGACCAACAGTACAATCAACACACGACCACTGTATTGAACTCCGTTTGTGCATAATGTGAACAACTGAAACATTTTTGCGGAAAAGGACAGCTAAGTTTGAAAAAANTTTATTGATGTAAGATATTTATCATATCGTGAGTCGTCAGCTTTTTCTTAGCTACGTTTCAAGAGATACCTCTCCCATCGTCAAGCTCTGATAATTTGGTCTGTGTTGGACAAAGTAAAACAATCAAGCCGGAAATTAATTTCACCTTATTTGGTGCGCATTTGAAGAGGCCTGGGAGAACAATGGAATGACATTTGGTTGTTCCATGGAATGACCAACAGTACAATCAACACACGACCACTGTATTGAACTCCGTTTGTGCATAATGTGAACAACTGAAACATTTTTGCGGAAAAGGACAGCTAAGTTTGAAAAAACTGGGAATCCTTGGCATGTATAACTAAGATACGTAATTTTTTGTTTATAAAATAGCTTTTAACCATGGCCCAGTTTGAAGGGGCGGAATATGGCAAGCCGGATTTTGTACTTCTGGATCATGTAAATATTGAAGATTTCATGGCAAATCTTAAGCTGCGATATGATCAGGAAAAGATTTACACGTACATTGGAGAAGTAGTTGTTTCTGTTAATCCTTACAAAACTTTAGATATCTACAGTCCAAGTGTTATCGATGACTACAAAGGCAGGGAATTATATGAAAGACCACCACATATCTTTGCCCTAGCTGATTCTGCTTACAAGAGCATGAAAAGAAAAGCTCAAGATACATGTATCGTCATCTCTGGTAAGACTTAAGGGCATTTGTATTCTCGTTAATCCTTCTCTCGCCTTGAGTTTCCGGTGTTACAGTATTATCGGTGTTTTGCCCATCTTATTAATTGCCTTGACATACCAGAGTATTGCCCCAACTCGTTGTGACAAGTTGTTTGTTTTGTAGGCGTTGCCCACATAACCGTTAACTTGGTAACCCGTATTTGCATATCCCACGCCTTGCAGGCCGGAGCACCTTGTTTCCTTCAGTTGAAGTGGACATTGTCATAGTTTTATCACTTGGGGGATCGCTTATCGGCCTTTTGACTTTGATAACTTGCAGAGCTCTGGTGTTTCCTTGGTCATGTCTTCAGTTATAGGGCTCAACCATGCAGGACAGGTGGTCTTGAAATACTTGAGCACTGGTCCCAGATCAACCCAAGAGGAAAGACCTTCCCACGGAGGGTCCTGGAGGGCGATCTGTATGCCCTCCATTTTATGGTGTCTTGCATGCTTTCTGCCCCCCATTTTCTTTATCTGTTGCTTCCTTTCGAGTCTTTCGTAGATGGAGTTTCGAAGACAAAAATGGGTCCACTGTTTACCAAGGTTATCGTTAATAAAAGACCCAGTATCATTTGCAGACGCAATCATTTTTAGCCCGTATTAATGCGATATCTTTGCAGCAGAAACCTGTCTTTTATGCTTGACTGACAGGTTCCTGTAAATGTTTTCATAACTGGCATACTAGACACTGAAGGAATATTTTCTTAGTGGTTTTCTTAACAGCAGTGCCAGACATTGTGGAGTGGAACAAGTAGAAAATACCGGAAACATTTCACTTCTCAGCAGACATTGTCGTCTAGGGAGTGCTGAGAAGGATATTAACCTAATTATTTTTGAATGCAGGAAGCAAACAGTCAAATTACGCGACTTTACTTGCGAAGATCTAGACGTACAAAACAAGTGTACAAATGATTAGCGTATATCGCTAATCACGATTCTCTCCCTCTCTCTCTCCCTCTCTCTCTCCCTCTCTCTCTCTCTCTCTCTCTCNTCTGAAGTCAAAACCTCGAAATCTTCCAAAAATTGGTGCAGCAAAGCATAAAGTTGGTGGATCAAAACTAAATTAATGGGGAAGCCTCCCCACGAAGTGTATGGGAAACTCCACCCGCGCATGTACAGGTGTTTTCGCTTCATGTGTGCTACGGAATATCTGCGTTGTCGTGCTGCTGGCGCCAAATTCGGAACGTGGTGGGCTGAGGTGGAAGTGGCAACTAAACGTGAAGATGCTGGTTGTAATTTTGTGATAATGTGATATAAAAAAATTGTATTTCTTGAAATAATGACGTCTGAAGAATGTACAATACCTACATTTTTGTTTTGCAGGTGAATGAGATGGCTTCGGACAGAAGATCGTGCAGAAATAAGCCCGACGTGTTCTGCTGCATATGTGGAGAATACACCATTGCTCCTAATAGGAAGCCAGTCAGAAGTTTCATAAGGCGTGCTTACCATGCTTATTTTGGTATTAAACTTGGTGACTAGGATAAAGCTTGGGCACTACACATAGTGTACAAGGCATGCATCGAGACTCTATGTGGGTGGAGCAATGGCAAAAGGAGTCTGAACTTTGAAATTCCCATGGTTTGGAGGGAGCCGACAAACCATGTTACTGACTTCTACTTCTGTGCCGTTGACGTGACTGGGATCAACCGAAAGAACCGGGGCAGCCTCATGTATCCTGAGCTTGGTGTACTGGGCAGATATTGCGCAGCTTCTGCTCAAGCTTGGAGTACCACAGTATGAACCCAAAGATTGGAGACTGTTCATTGACAGCAGCAAGCGATCACTGAAATGTGTTCTGCTACGCAACGGCAACCAGTTTGCCTCTATACCCCTGGCTCACTCGACTACACTGAAGGAGAAGTATGAAGCGATGAAGTGTGTGCTGGAAAAAATTGGTTATGATCAGCATAAGTGGTTTATGTGTCTTGAAAATTCTGAACTTTATGGACTCAGAGGAAGCCATAGATGTAAGAGCTTTATCATGTCATGAGTCGTAAGCTTTTTCTGAGCTACGTTTCGAGAGATACTTCTACCATCTTAAGCTCTTACATCTATGGTTTATTTGTGTTGATCTGAAGATAGTGAAATTTTTTGTTGGGACAACAGTCTGGCTTCACCAAGTATCCATGTTTTCTGTGCAGGTAGGATAGTAGGGACCAAATTACACTCAGAAGGACTGGCCTGTGTGGGAGGAATTGGTACCTTGCAAAGAAAGGAACGTCTTCAATGACCCTCTGGTGGACAGAGACAGAATACCTGGCCACTGCTGCACATCAAGCTCGGCTTAACCAAGGCTCTGAACAAGGATGGTGACTGGTTCACTTACTTTTGCCAGGCTTTTCCAGGATTGACGATGGAGAAGTTGAAAGATGGCATATTTGACGGTCCTCAGATCCGTCAGCTCATCAGAGATTCAGAGTTCGAAAACTCAATGAACGAAATGGAACTGGAGCGTGGAAGCCATTTGGTCTGGTAGTGAAGAACTTTCTTGGCAACAATAAGGCCAGAAACTAAGCAGAATTCTAGGAGTTCGAAGAAACGGAAGTTCAGGCCTTGAAGTTTGAAAAATGGTGAAGCAACATGCAATTTATGTGTGCATGTACTTACCTTTATCAACTCCCACCATTCAGTTTACAGTGATCGATGTTTCTATCAAATAATCAATATATGTTGTTGGAAATTTTTTTTTCTCTTAAAAATATATTTAGGATGATATTTGTTGACAAAAATCAGCTCATAATGCCACAAAAATGTAATCGATTTTGTCACAAGATCTGATTTTTTCTAATCAACTTAGCACAACAACCTGACCTGATGGAGAGAAAGGGGTGCCATTTCCTGATTCAGCAATGCAGGAATACCCTCAACCAGTTGTAGAAATGTAGACAACATTCAAAAAGTAAATGATTGTTGCCCAGTGTTTTAAAACCGATTAAAATTTCAATCGATTCACGTGAAAAATGATTAAAAGTTTTTTTTGAAAGAAAGTAGCTTTCTGCAAATAGAGATGCACGATTTTTACTTATCTCTACAAATCTCTTAACTTTGAGGACTTCTAATTTTTCAATAAGTCGTTTCTTCGAAAATGGTGGTACTATTTGACAATATCCTTCCGTAAAAGATATGAAAGAGGTTCCATTTTACAGCTTTTTACTTTCTAGTTTAAAAGGACTACGACCAAAGTGAATTATGAAATTCCATGAAAGTACTTGATTATTTCTTAATTGATATAGGTCTTCACCTTTTCATCTGACTAGAAGTCTATTTTTTCTTTCTTTGATTTAATACTCTCTCATTTATTTTTTCTCTTTGTAATCTTAAGTCTTTGTATTGAATCAAATTGAACTGATATCAGTAATCAATTAGAGCGAATAGAAATTCATCACTTAAAAAATTGCATTCTCACTAGGACAAATATCAGAGGCTGAAAGAGCGGATGTCATTGTACTTTGTCAATATGCATTGAACTGTATTAATTATAGTCTTTTGTTTAATTCTGCTTAAAACGTAGCTAATTAGAGATAAAGGTTTTAGTAGATTTAACGAGCCAACTTTGTAGCAATGCTATACTTAATAGAAGAGAGTAAGGTTTCCAGAAAGAATGATTCCCTTTGCCAGAAATACTTTTAAAAGGAAGTATTAAGATTGGAAGTTATATATTACATCGTATTAAGCTTTAGTTGAATAACATATCTAAACAATAACAGCTCATTCTCTCAAGGCTTTGCACATTATTTGTAGAAAAGCGATCAAGAGAAGGATAGGAGTGAGATTATCTCATAACAGACAAAGAATTCTCCTTTTTACTTTTCACAGCATCAGTTGGAGAGAAAACAAACGAAGTTGACTATTGTTGGTAACACGAAATAGGTTTCAAATCTGTGATAATTATATAGGTTTACCTCCAAAGATTTAATTTGGGAAACAAATGGAGAATATCAAGTTTTTATTTGAAATATTGATTTTGGGGTATCTATTTCTCCGGAATGTAAATGGAGCAGATTACCATATAAATGCAAAAGGTGAGTGTCTGGTGTTCATCTGACTTTCGTACATCCTTTATAACGAAAACACCACATATTTGAAAGCGATTATCATACAATTACTCTCTCTCTCTCTCTCTCTCTCTCTCTCTCTCTCTCTCTCTCTCTCTCTCTCTCTCTCTCTCTCTCTCTCTCTCTCTCTCTCTCTCTCTCTCTCTCTCTCTCCCTATTTCTTTATCTTTCTCTTTCTCCATGTTCTGTCTCCCTGCACACATTCCTTGCCCTCTTGCAGTGTTCCTCTTTCTCCCCCTCATTTGCTCCTTTTCTCTCTTTTCTATCATTTTTTCTGCTTTTTCCTTTATCTTCTCTTATGTTAAAAATCTTCTAAATATCTTAAAACTTAATATACTTGATATCGTTTACAGTGTTACAGATAAAGTAATAAAATATTTTTTTTAGTTTTAGTTGGAAACTATCGCTGGCCTAAAAAAATATCTAAGAATTTTGAAGTGCCTAAAAACCATGTTAACTGTGAAAAATTGCATTGATTGTTCAAAATATGCAATTTAAAAGCAATAATGCAATGCTCTGCACAATTTAAACAAATTCATATTAAAAGACACATGATAGAAGAGGATTCAGAAACTGGTTATGCTAACTTACCCTATGGAAGTTCCTGTTGCATATAAGGTGTTAAGGTCATTTCATTTATATGGATCACACACTAATCCTATTTTTTACTTAAACTTTCTAATTGGAAAAGGGATTACAACAAATATGTGTTCATGGAGGTTTACCGTTCTGGTAATTTTTGTGTTTAAATTGTTTAGGTTTCACCAGGCTATCTTGAAACATTTGGGTTGGATTTACTCTGTTTAGATTCACAGTGTTGAATGGGGGCAGAAGTCTGACAATTTCTTGGAACAACGTAGTGAACAAAAGAAACAAAGTTCTTGAAAAGAAAACAAAAGTTACAAGATAAAAGGGAGACCCCTTTTATCTTGTAACTTTTGTAGCAGAAAACTTTGTTCAAATCCTTTTTTGCAAGTCTGAATTAAGCCATGCATGTTTTCATTGATAGAAAGTATGGTACTCAATAAGAATGTTCCATCAAATACCTTTCAACAGGAAGTTATTTCTAAATTTGTACTCCATTCAAGGGTTTTTGCGTCACATAATTTATTTTCACTTTTATGATAAGAACCCCTAAGACAGTTAATTATGTAAAACCTATGATCCAGTTATTTGAATAACAGAAATAACTATTGTATGTTTCCAAATTTTTTTAAATAACTTTGTACCTCATGACATTTTTTATTTCAATGATATGAACTGTCAGGTTAGGTCAGTTCTTGCCCTGCTACCAGTAACTTGTAATCCAGTACAACCTGTTGCATGGTTGAGTGGTTGTCAAATAAGCCGGCTCCCCCACCAGTTCCAAAACCTGGTTAGGACAGTGGCTAGCAACCCAGTAGGAATAAAATCAAGACCTATCAAAGGGCAAATGAACTCTTTAGAGTCAACAGCCAGCTAGCTAGAGATGGCATCTCAATAAAAACATCCTGAAGAAAGAACTTTGGACCTCTACTGCAATTTTTTTGCCTTTCATATAAAACCATGACAAAAACAAACACTAATGCATACAACAACAGCATAAAGGGGAGTATTGATCAAGCATTCATTGTCTTGCCCAGTGAAGGTTTTGTGAACATGCAGGGAAGCCCAGATCGTCATCATGCTACTGCATACCACTGCATAGGTACATAGAATGTCAGGACACTACACCAAGTAGGGAAGTTGGAAAATGTTGTGAGAGAAATCTGAAATGGAGAGAGTAAAGATTGACATACTAGGACTGAGTGAGGTCAGATGGATAGAATCAGGAAAAATAAAGTTAGAGAACACCGCCATATTCTTACACTCAGGACCAGAAAAAGAAAACATTCATGGTTTTGGAATCCTACTGGGATCAAACATAGCAGATTGTGTACTTGGCTACCAGGCTTTTTGCAATCAAATAATTGTGGTTAAATTGAAAAGGAAGCCCATTCAACACCACCACCATTCAAGTATATGCACCAACATTGAACAGCAATGAGGAAGACTTTGAGAACTTTTATGCAGACCTGGATAGAATCATGACACAATTCAAATCTCAAGGGATTGTGTTTGTCATGGGTGGCCTAAATGGGTAGTCAATCAAATGTTGTAGGGCCACATGGACTGGGCAGACGAAACAATTGTGGAGGTACCTAGATTCAGTGGTATGAAGGAAATAACCAGATGATCACTAATACATACATTCAATATCGCCCTAGATGTCTATGGACATGGATAACCCCAAATTATTGCTCAAGGACCTAGATTGATTTCATAACAATCAATAAGAGATCCAGAAATGCTGTCACACAAGCAAAATGCTATCCAGGTGCAGATTGCAACAGTGATCTTGCTCTATCAGTTGCTTCAGTCCAGCTGAAATTGAAGAAACTGAAATGACCTAAGAAGGTGATGCACAGAGACCTAGACCAACTGAAATCCAATGATTTGAAAACAGCTTTTCAATAAAAGGTTAAACTCCACATGAAAAATGATAAGGATAACAACAAGAGTGGTAGATGTCTATGAACAAATTTGTTCAGCAATTAGCAAGGCTACTGAAGAAATCATGCCTCCTGTGACATAAAGGAAGAAGCAGGAACTGATGACGAATGAGATTTTAGAACTAATGGAAAGGCATAGAATAGTAAAGGGATGGTCAGAAGAATATGACATATTAAACAGGGGGTGCATACAAACTCTTGACAGGCAAAGGTGTGTATGTATATGACACAGTGTGAAGAACTAAAATGAATGGAGAAGACCATCCCACAGAAGTTGCATGACATGGTGCAACAGGTAAACTCAAGTAAAAAGAGTGTTACACTGAGTTGCAGTATTTTGGTTAGTCAAGAGGAAATATTGCATTGATAGAAGAGTTGTTTGCTGATAACAGAGGAGAAAGAAATATTTCCCAGAACAAACCCAATTTTGTAAAGTGGAAATAGAAAAGGTTGCAGAGAACTTGAAAAGGGGTGAAGCTAGGGGGGCAGGATTGGATTGTAGCAGAAATGATCTCTGGACTAGAAGAGTTTGGAATAGAACAAATAATAAGATTAGCAAATAAATATATCAGAAAGGTCATTTTTCAGAGATGATGTGCAGATCTTTCTTTATCACACTGTCCAAGAAAATTGGGGCTACAAAATGTGAGATTTTGAGAATAATCAGCTTAATGAGCCAACTAACAAAGCTGATTCTTCAAGTTTTTCTAGGTAGGCTGCAGGGTTGAACAGTTAGAGATGTACCAGCAGAACAGTATGGATTCACAGTTGGTAAGGGCACATATGATGCCATCTTTGTACTGAAAATATAGCAGAGAAAGCAGTTAGTTTGCAAAAAGGTCATGTTTATTTCATTGACTATGTTAAAGCCTTTGATCAGGATAGACATTAGCCTTTGTATAAAATCCTGAAAGCATTAGATCTGAATGGACAGGGCATTGTGCTGTTGAAGAACTTATGCTAGGAACAAGAGGTGGCTATGAGACTCAATGGTGAAGTTAGTGAGTATGTCAAAATAAGGAACAGAGTGAGACAGGGGTGTGTACTATCTCCTGGCCTGTTCTCACTTAACATGGAAATGATCATGCAAAACATCAAGGACATCAAAGGAATATCTATTGGTGGAATAAATGTTAACAACATCAGATACGATGATGACACAGCATTGATAACAGACAGTGAAGAAAAACTGCAAAACATTGTGGATACAGTGATAGAAGAAAGCGAGAAGAGAGGTTTGAAGATAAACAGAAAGAAGTAATTTGTGGTTGTATTTTTAAAGAAGAAGGAGAAGAGATGTAAGATCTTGGTTAAGGGCCAAGAACTGGAGAAAGTTAAACAATTTGTTTATCTGGGAAGTATGGTTTCAGCAGACACTAGATCAGATGGAAATGAAGAGATGAGTTGGCATTCCCAAAGGTTATGCTGACTGGTCTTATAGAAGGAAAAAGATAAAGGGGCATACAACAAACTATGTACTGGGCATGGTTAGAAAATGCAACTGGTTGGAGACCCACTGTGCTCACTCAGGGTCAGAAGAACCTCCAAGAGAAGGATGTTATGGCTGCTGCCAATCCCAGAATTCTGGCACACTATCTGATTGATTGATTGATGTTGTGGATAGAGCTGGTTCTATTGGTTTATTTTTGTAAAGTACACACAGTTCTTTGGTCTTTTACAAAGTAAGGAAGGAAGATAGATGGAAATATTTGTTGCAAACAATGCATATGGAGTTCAAGGTGATATGCCAGAAGCTTAAAAAGCATACCAAGTATTTTATGGCAGTTATTAACAGACCTATGTGACCTTTCTTATGGAATTATGGTACAAATTATTGTAAAGAGTTTGAGAAATTTTCTTGGCAGCTTCAGATTAATTTTTAATCCAACATTTGATTATTGGGACCATAACAAGAAAATTGAATTAACATTTAAAGACATTTATTTCACAGTATCAGACTCACAAAATCTTTATGGTATCAATGTGATTATGGTAACCACAACTTGCAACAGAGTTTTTGCTTTTACCTGAGCACAAGAGTTCATGCATGTTTGTATTCATATAGAACCATTTGTGTCCAATGTAATGTGTTTATAAAAGTGAGTGGATAAAGCAGTCTTTTGTTGGCATTGTTTGGGTATCAGATAGATCTACTTAGCCAGAACTTGAATTTTTTTGAAATTTAAGTCATCAGAGTAATGTTATTATTTCTTGTAAGCACTGTCAACATTTTGATTTAAAAGCCTTACCTAGCAAGATATAATTACCACTTACACCAATCAAAATAAGAAATAATAATAACATTTGTGGGGTATAATAACCTGACTGTAGAGGTCTGTCACAGCCTGATTTTATTGTAATTAGTGAAAGGATCTTGTTTGTTAGGGTTGATATGATAGTAGACAAGCACTTAATCAAGTATGTCAACAGACCTGTTAAAAGGTCTCTTACACTATTTCAAATTTACAGGTGAAGGTATTGGTTCTTTATATGGTATGTTGAACCCATGCAATCAAAACCTGCTGGATTAACCATATCACTTGCTTAGCACAATCAAGACATAATATACACTAGAGCTAAGCTAATAGTTATTGCCATCATTGTAAACATTGTAACTCAAAGAATCAGTAAATAACATGCAATGTTAATAATTGCACAGTTTTACTTGTTATCAAATAATCCTTTACATTTATGATAAATGTTTGGGAATTTTTCATGTCTGTGAACATTGCTCTGTAGCAACTGTCTTGCCTACATTTGAAAAAGCATGCCAATTCAGGGGAAAAGATGAAGGTCAAGAGACCCTATGTTGATTGTGGTATTGAAAGTGGTGTAGTCTTAAAGATTGTAAGTGTGTTACAGAAGAATTGCCCAGGTTCATGGTGATGTCATTTAAAATAGGCAAAAGGACAAATCAAGTGGTGCTGAAGAATGAGGAGTAGTTTATTGGGTGTCAGATAGTGTTTTTTCAGCCAGACTATCTCTCAATCTGCAGAGTTCATTGGTTAGTACACTCAGCACTTAGGTTTCTATTTTTAAAGCTTGTAATTTGGAATAATACTTGAACATTTCTTAGACATTGTTAAAGGATCAAGAAGTTGATCTCAAGAAACTTTGTCATTACTATATCCTTAAGATATTTAGCAGGAAATTATAAACCTTTAATTATTTTATGTCTTTCAGGGGAAAGTGGCTCAGGAAAAACTGAAGCTTCTAAAATTATAATGAGATACATTGCAGCTGTGACAAATCCCACAAAGAGAAAAGATGTTGAAGTGTATGTATTAAATTTCTCCATAATATTTCTAATCTAGGAGTTTTACAGTAATATTCTGGTAGGTAGCAACTACCTTTGATAAAGCTGTATTTCTTGAAATGGTGAAAAGAACCTAAGTAAGTTTGGTGTCATAAAGACCATATAGAACTTATTTTGAAGAGGGCATAACTGAGGAGATTTGTTGTTTTCAAAATAGCATTTGTCTTTGAAAACGAAAGGTTAAAATTGACAAAATTGCTTTGTTGTATGGAAATACTATTAATTCTAAGAAACTGAGACGTCATAAAATACAAAAATATTGTTATGAACTATAATTTATTATTATGAACTATTGTTATGAACTACGATTTATTATGAACTGTGATTATTATGAACTATGATTCGCCAAGAACTCTGAACTTCTAATTTAGTCTGTTGGACTTCATGTTGTGATTTGTATTTAGGTCAGCGGTTTCACTGTATCAACCACCATTTTGTAAACTAATGATGTAGCATCCATTGATAGCTCAGTAAAGCCTAGTTTTTACGGCAATCTTTGTGTCTTTATTCATTACAAATATTACAAAAAATGTGTATAGGATTTCCATGTCACTTCTCAATTACCTTTGTTTTTACCTGTTTGCTTTTTGAAGTACATTTTGGTGGGATTAAAAACTTGTTTTCCTTTACATTTATTTGCCCCAAAGACCATGCTTGGTCTCATTCAAGCATGAAATTCCAGTTTGAGGACTGTCGGTGTATAGTCTTTCTCTCACGGGCAGGTGAAGCACTCTTCAGCCTTGGATGGCAATCGCCTAGAGATGGTGTCTCAATAAAAACACTGGTCCCCATTTCTTTAATGGGTTGGTGTCAGGAAGGGCATCCAGCCTATAAAAACACTGCCTCATCATACCATGAAATGACATCCAAAGATATCCTGCATAACTGTGTAAACGAGACTGGAACTAATTTAAGTGAAGGTGTCATCCATGGTAGGGCATCCGACACATGCTAGCATGTAAAATGGATGTTAAACCGAATATGATGATGATGGTGGTGGTGGTGGTGATGATGATGATGATGATGATGATGTATTGAACATTACAGCAACTCTGTTTCTTAATCATAACATGGTTGCAACCCTTTTCCTACCATAAATACTGAAAATGACAGCAAATTTGTCTAAAGGAGTTCAAAGGTATGGAAAAGGGGTTTTGGAGACTAATACTGAAAGGGAGGAAGAGGTAAAAATAACCTGGACTGTTGGGAGGAGGAAAGTAAATATTGAGTTTTGTAAATGACTGTGACTAAGTGGTTTATGGAAGACAGAAGTGGAAGTGATATTTTATATGTGGATGCCAAAGAAAAGGCCTTTTAAAATATAGGATTAGAAGAGCATTTTAAAGGTAAGGCATCCATTTCAAATAAGCATGGTCAAATTGGCATAAGTGATCATCTCTTCTTTTCTGAAATGTTTTAATGGTATAGCTGATTGTCACTTGATTATTTTGCATCTGTAGTTTTTTATACTTAATTGCACATAACAAGGGTCTGTGACCACTAAAAGCTTAAGAACTGCAGGAAAGTAGGATACAAATAAAACAGATTGTTAAAGTAAAGAACCTGTTAATAAGATATTTACAACAAATATTGGTTACCACAATATATCATCATTTTTCAGGGTCAAGGATATTTTGCTTCAGTCCAATGCAATCCTGGAGGCATTTGGGAATGCTAAAACAAACAGAAATGATAATTCTAGCAGATTTGGTAAATATATGGACATTGATTTTGACTTCAAAGGTGATCCAATAGGAGGTCATATTAACAACTATTTGCTTGAAAAGGTAGTGTACCACATTGAAATAGAAGTTTTAACCTGTCATGAGTCAGCTTATTCTGAGCAATATTTCAGATGTATTTCATCTGTTGAAATACATTGATATAAAACTTGAAGCTTTAAAATTGTTTGTAGTTTGTACTTTGTTTATTTCTAAAATACCTGCTCCTTATTCTTTTGTTTACTTAGTTACTTTGTTTGCTAACTGGACAAATACTTTCTCTTTCCCATGATGTTCAGTTAACTGATATCATTGTTTGAAATTTAGTTAATTGATATTAATTAAGATTTTCTTCATGTTTGTATTGGCCATATGTATTAAGTTTATGTATAGTACACAGTGGAATTTTTAATTATATATAACTTGGGCTTGCCATTTTTTATATAGCATTACCTTAAAGACGAGGTGGCTGGCTCTTGGTAAAGTTATGGGTTAATGAGTTGATAATGGAAGTCAAAGGTGTGATTAGAAATGTTGAAATACACAAATGATATGAGAGTATGGTGTGCTGTGATATATATTAGAAAATTTTGAAAAATCAGTAAACCTGATTTATCAAAATCATTTATCTATCTCTATCTACCTTTCTATCTATATGTATGTATATAAATGAAATTTAAATATACTTTATTTTGAAGCATATTTTATACATTAGTGTTTAGCATATTATGAAATGGCACAAATTTTGCACTCTGCCCTCACTTATACAAAAGATACCCCACATATACTACAATTTTGTTTTTCTTTTTGGCCAGGCAAGAGTAGTAAGGCAACAGAATGGAGAAAGAAATTTCCATTCATTTTATCAGGTATGTAGCAACCACGCCACAGATCTGTTATAACATATTTGAACCAAATCTTTTAATTAGGATTAAAAACATGCCACAGCAGATTTCTAAAAGCAAGTTAAAGTAGAATCTGTTAGAGCTAGAGATTGTTAAATGTAATTATTTACTTGCCACATTTTTATTTGTCTTTCCCCAAGAATTATTAATAAAAATTTAGGTGACCCAATTTTTCAAAAAATATAATTTTAAAGAACAGCATAAATGGCACTGGAATTATATAAAAGGTTCTACAACAGGTAGGTGTTCTGTGGCAATGCAGCATAGAACTTGTCTTTATCACAGTATTGTAAGAATGAAATGAAACAAAGTGGTCCACAAGACCAAGATGAGGTGCAGAAGCAAACCAACTAAAGGCTACCAAAAAGAATGTATAACAAATGGCAACAAGTTAAACTATTTGACATTTCAGAGAAATGACTAGCAGACCAAGCCAAGGCAATAAAAACCAATGAATGGACATCAAATGTCAAGATGGAGTAAATTCAGTGGGACTTGCTTGTTAGGAATTCCACTGAACCAGTACTGATTCTATATCAATGAACAACAGAGTGTACCACAAGCAGAGGTTCCAGAAATTAATACAGATAACACAAGTTCCACAGCTATTAATATAGTGTCTAGAGAAAACCAATTAATTAAATGAGGATGAAATATGATAAGAAAAAAGATACTAGAGGAATGTGGAACCTGTCAATTTTCTATTAGTTGACAGGCATACAGTTGGAGAAAAAAGCAGGAATAATGTAACTGGAAATATCAATGCAACTGACATTAGAGTGACAAACTTTATGATCATTCCAAATCCAAATCCTCTAGCCTTGCTGGTGGGTAGGAAAGAGAGGTTGGTGTATCACATTTATCATGTCATGAGTGATTAGCTTTTTCTGAGTTGAGTTAAAAGCTACTTCAACCATTGTCAGCTGATGATGGGAAAAGTATCTCTCAAACAGTAACTCAGAAAAAGCTTATGGCTCATGACATGATAATCCATTGTAACATATGGGGTACATGTAAGCAATGTGGTACAACCATGAACCAGAAAATGTGGTTGAAAATAATATTTACAAAGTATTGTACGTCTTTCCTGTCGAAATGGATCATGTATTTGAAGCCAGAGCGCCAGATTTAATTTTAATCAAGATGAAGAAAAACAATTGCGTTATTGTTGACAGAAAGGAGAAAGAATTAGTTGAGAAATGACAGGATTGAAAGAATGAACTCCAGAATCAATGGAATACGAAAATTAAAGTAGGCCCAGTAGTCATTGGGGCATTAGGAACAGCATCATAAGACATCAAAGGGATAGTAAAAGAATTAAGAATTGAGACCAGAATTGAAGAAATGCAGAAGACTGTAATCCTACAGTCAGCATGGACCCTTAGAAAAGTCCTTGAAAATTGAGGAGACCTGCTGTCACCGATGAAGTGACACTTTATCAGTGTATGATAATTCTGCAGTGATGTTGATAATAATAACAGTAATAATAATAATAATTGGGAATTGACATTAAACTGTATCTGGTTGTGGAGTTTCGACGTGGAAAAATGAGGTTACCCTTTGCTACAACTACCCCCAGGTCAACCTTGGGCAAGGTGTAGCACCTGTGAGCCTACTCCGAAATGTTGAAATACAAGACGCCCGACAAAGTTTAGTCTGTCCCATTCTTCTTTCCGTCCAGGACGAGGTTGTAAGCTTTGGTTGACAATCATCCTATGAGAAGGAAAACTCAGAACATTAAACCAACCGCCGTTGGAAAATACCAGGTTGACGTCTGGCGGGATATAGCTGTGTCTTACGGTCAGGAGTAGATCTTTAGCGATGGAAAGATTGTATTGGGATTCGGAACATCGGGTGAGAAGAAACAGCACAGCAAGAAGACCAGATTTAACACTCGAATATGCGAAAGAGAAAACGATACTCATTATTAATATGGCCTGTTAAAAAGAACAATAAGAGGGCAGAAAAGGTATGTAAATACCAGCAACTTTGTTTTGAATTACGAAAAGGACGAGAAGGATAGAAGGTACGATTGTAACAGTCACGATAGGATGTTTATGAGGAGGAATTGAAGACTTGAAAAGAGATGTAGGGAAGATACTCAAAGACGAGAAACAAGTTACAACGACCGTAAATGAAATTTAAAAGATCGTACTATAGAAAAGCGAATCCATCATAAGTGTCATCAAAGGTGTCATGTGGACTGTTGATTGCATGATAAACAATGCTTCACTAACAAATTTTGGTAGCCCAAGTCAATTGTCAATTGTATTTTAATTGGCTAATTTATCACATAATAAAATAATGATATTGATGATAATAATTTTTATCATGATGGTGATTATTATTATTATTATTGTTATTATTATTATTATTATTATTATTATTATTGTTATTATTATTATTATTATTATTATTATTATTATTATTATTATTATTATTATTATTATTGCCATATAATGAAAATAAATGAAAGTGAGGTTTGAAAAAAAAATATGCTGATCTGGACCAAGATAGGATCCATCATTTCCTGAGATGTGCTGAACTCAAGGCAGAGACGGGGGTATTCATGGAAGTGTATGACTACAGCTTTTTCACAAGTAACTATCGAAGCAGTATTTTAAATAATGGAGCTGATCCTGCATACAGACTTTTTGAAGACAAAACAGAGAGAGTTGATCATCTAGTTGTAGGATGCGCTATAATNTTATTATTGCCATATAATGAAAATAAATGAAAGTGAGGTTTGAAAAAAAAAAATGCTGATCTGGACCAAGATAGGATCCATCATTTCCTGAGATGTGCTGAACTCAAGGCAGAGACGGGGGTATTCATGGAAGTGTATGACTACAGCTTTTTCACAAGTAACTATCGAAGCAGTATTTTAAATAATGGAGCTGATCCTGCATACAGACTTTTTGAAGACAAAACAGAGAGAGTTGATCATCTAGTTGTAGGATGCGCTATAATTGCACCAAAGGAATGCAGCGATCGACCTTACAAAGTTAGAAGCTGGAAAATATGTCAATACTGTGATGCTCCAGACACTGAGAACTGGTATGAACATCACCCAGAACCAATCACTCGAGGCAATGATGTGACCATCCCCTGACACTTACAATACATACAGACAGAGCAATAAAATCGAACCATCCAGATATTGTTTTGAAAGACCCAAAGAAAGAGACTTGTATATTAATTGATTTGACAGTACTTTCCGACTAAAACCGATCACTTGAAGAGTAAAAAAGGTTATACCATCACACTGCCACATTAAAATTTTTGTGCCGTGCAAAATTTTGTATCTTGTTTTGCACTTCAAACCAAAAAACAATGTTTTACTTGGCTAAACGTGTTTCTTAATTTTTTTGAGGCAGCCATATGTAATCTTCCCCATCAGATGCCTTCCACAGTATATCATTTACTCAGCCAGGAAAGTAGTTTAGCCAAAGACCCAAATGTAAAGGTTTTGAAAGGGGATCAATTTCACCTGAGTGTTGACACTTCATACTTACATGTTATGCCTCAAGATTTACTTGCCATACAATGGTAAAGCAAGGAGGCCATTTTTATGTGATGCCTCCTGGTACACTTTTTTCCCCAGTACCAGGTGTCAGATCAGCCGATTTCACGTTTTTTACTTGTGTCACATAAGATCAACATTTTTCTAATATTTATTCGTCAACCACTACAGTTTTCTGGGTTTTATTTTCAAGTGTTTTTATAAGCTTTAACATTCATTGTTTCAGACCATCACGGTACTTGTTTTGGTTTTTATCGTGATGTTTTTTTAAGCTGTAAATTAATCAAATGTATAGAATTATATTTATTTTGTTGCTGTTGGGTTTTTTTTTGTTTAAGTTAATCAAAGGTGCGCCAGAGTCTGTCCTTGCAAAATTACAACTGGATGGAGACCCAAGCTTTTACTATTACGCAAGGCAAGGAGATAGCAATGATGTAAGTTTAACAATTTATTGCCACAAGCAGCACGTTTGTCATCCTTATCATTTCCTCTTTATTTTATGTCTTTTGAACCAAGTTATGAGTTAAATACTAAAACACGCTTATCCATTCTTACAAACAAATTCATATTCTGATTGCAACAACTATCATTATTGTTATTCCATTATGTTACATTATTGAATCAAACCTGTCAGGTTTCTACTTTGAAAGATCTGTACCTTTGTGTTCAGTACTGTTATGGCGTAACCAAAGGTTGGACAGTACTTTGAACGCAGACAAAAAAAGCTTTCTTCTGTATTAAGAGAAGTATGTTTTATATTTATAGATAAAAAACTGGTTAATGATTAGCACTGTACTTTATCAAATGGTAGATCATATTTTGTTTTATGCCTGCTAATGGGTGCGCAGAATTTCTTTGAGGTTGATTGATCTAATATATCAGAGCAAATTACACTTTACAGGTCTGAAAGATTTACTCTGCTTTGAGGGTTTTTTTTACTCAACATACTTTACCAATAATTAAGTCGTTTTGCTTTCCCAAAAAAGAATAGAAGAGAAGAAAAGACAATTGAAGAATTACACAAACATATTTTTTGAATTAAACCTGTGTGATGTAATGTTATATTTGTTATATTTGTGTTTTACTGATTTCTAGGTGAGCACAATCGATGACAAAAAGGACTATGTATCTGTCAACAATGCATTCAAGGCAACAAAATTTAATATTGAACATATTGACACTCTGTGGAAACTTATTGCAGCAATTCTTCATCTGGTATGGCTCTTTTTACTTAAAAAAGGAATCTATAAACAAGGCCTTTGTTACAGTAAGATTGAAAAACAAGGGCCCCGTGAAACCCCTAAAATTTCAGGAGAGTTTTTTTCCCGCCCAGATACTACTTGTCGTCGTGTTTTAAATCTTATTAGTCTTCTTAATACAAGTAGAAACCTTTTTGATTAGTGAAGACAGAACTAACTAGTAATTTTCAGTCACCTCGAAATGAGTGAATTTTTTGAAATAATTCAAACTGTGAAATTGTTTAAGACAAAAGACAATAGGCTTGGACATCAGAAATACATTGTAAGGGGTATGTCTGGGTCATGGTTGATCCCTTATTTTACAGAGATGGAAAAAAATAGATGGGTTTGAAAAGCGTAATGGTTCCATAAGTCCCATGCCTGGTACACACTGACCGATTAATCTGTTAATAATTTAATTCCTAGCGATTATTGGAGGGAGGGCAGAATCATAGTTGAACAGCACTATGTAGTAAATTTTAACGCGTTGTTAATGCCCTACTAAAATGAGCTTCATAAATGTGGTTGCCAGTATCTGTTGTGATAATACTGCGGAACGTTAATGTTGAAGGTTAAATCCAACTAAAATGGGCTGGATCTGAAACAGATTTTTTTCGGGGCATTTCAGTTGGGGGAACTAGGAAGCTTAAAAAATTATTAGAAGCAAAAGTAGGATATATTTAAAAGGAAAAATGAAAACCCACTGGGATCCACAACCATCTTAATTTACTAGCGTGTGTTTTCCAATGTACGTCAAGATTGTTTATTTATTTTTCAATCTATTTATTGTTTATACTTGTGCAGTCTTTTCTTTCCATGCTATTCTCTGGTGAAGGGGAAGGGGTTGGCAAAAATAACCGATCCGTCTCGCAAACTTAAACATCGGCATTTGTATCTTTTTCACTTTGAAGATCAGTTAAAGCGACAGTGCTGTTGTTGACTGACCGAAACCGGTGTCCAACGTATAATTTTCATTTTCAAAGCTTAAAGATTTTTTTCATTAATTTTGTAAAGTCTTTGCACTGTCAAACGGAAATTTGGAGAAAATGGAAAAGCGAGTTATTAGTTGTAGCATCGAAAAAAACCCAATGCATTAGACAGTCTTGAGAAAAAGCACACAAAAGAGTACAACAAAATGTGTAAAGCCTTACAAGGAAAATAGAAGAGGGGCCCAAAATGTAAAATAATTACACAAGTTGAACCTTTAGATAGTTACACAGCTAAAACTGGAGGAAATTTGAATGATTTTTCAGTTAAGATTTCTTAAACTTTTTTTACATGTTTGACTGTATTGAATAATTTCCACTTGATCTTTCCTAACTCTGCTGATGAGCAGTGCGAGATTGATCACTGAGCAGCACACAGTGGAAATCATTAAAATCATTATGTGGTTTATTGAAAAATTGCTTCAGTTGATGGTTGTCACTTTGTCTCTATTTCACAGGGCAATGTCCCCTTCACTTTGGATGGGGATCAAGCAGTAATTAAAGACAGAGATTTACTTAATACTCTAACTTCTCTCTTGGGCACAACGTCACTTGACCTTGAGAAAGCTCTCTGTTACAGGGTTGTGGCAGCAAGGAATGAAATCGTTGAAAAAGGTCATTCAGACAAGGAGGCAATTTATGGAAGGGATGCATTTGCAAAGGTAATAAATAACAGAAATTGTTTTGTTTTTTCTGTGAATCGGAACCAGAAAATGGAATGCTTATTTGTTAGCTCGACTTGTAAGATAATTTCTTAATGTACACGTGTTCTTTTTGTTACCTGAACCACCCTTTGAAATACTCAAAAGTCATTGCAGTGCACAGGACCCTCATCCTAATGGTTATTTTTAATAGTTATTTCCCCTTTCCAAGATACCATATTGTTTGATGTATATTACGATCTGGTCTGTAACCTGAAGACATTTTTTCGGGCAGAAATGAGTATTTTTCGCTACTCACTATATAGGCCGACCCCCAGTCTTCAGTATATTTTGTTTCTGATCTCCAAATATTAAGCTTTCTTCGCTAGAAATGGCGTAAGTTATCAGTTTCGTATGACTAAGAATGAAGAGGTTGTCATTAGAAACGTTGGAAGTGCTTATTTATGATTGTCGAAGCAACTACACCCTTTTTCGGAAGTGCAATAAATGCTTAATTTTTATAGCAAAAACATGGCAAAATGTCATCAAGAATGTTACTGAAGATGGTGTATGTGGACATGCTCTATGCTATGCTTATATTCTTGTGGCCTTAAAAACTGTTAAATAACATCTGATGGTATTAGCCATAATTTAGGTGTTTGTTCTGTTTACGGAATAATGGGAGGACGTATCGTTGGACAAGTATTATTATGCTATTACTTATAATCACAGGAGATGTCAGATTTTACCCTGGGCGATAATATACCGGGAAACTTGAGATAAACCAGTCGAATTCAAATAAACTGGAAGGCATTAAGACAGTAAATGAGGCGTGTTACCATTTCAGAAATACAGTACATTGTTAGCAATATTTAACAAGCACGCACTTGAAATAGAAAAGAAGGTTAAAGGCAAGTCCTGCCGCAGGAGAAGAGAATTATTACTTTTTAGAACGTCCCAGAGTATAGCAAAAGGGAACAAAAAGTACGCTTCCTTAATCAACTTGTAATCGCAACAAATACATACACCTGCCTTGGAGTAGAGCTCGACCACTCCCAGAATCTAAACGCACACATCGACAGAACTTAGAAAAGTCCGTTTAGCGTCAGTTAAACGAAATAGTTGTTGCTACTCAACATCAAACCTTTCAAATTTATACCATGAACATTTGGAACAAAATAGTCTGTACGTTTATACTTGGTGTTCTCGTGGGAAAGACAAAAACCGTTTGAATATTAATTCACCTTGTGGGAGAGCACTATTAGCATAAGAAACAATAACTTGCTGTTACAACTCTCAAAGGTTAAACTGGAATCTGGTCGACGCTCCTTAAAATGTTTTTTGGTTCAGCCGAATTTTACTCTTCTGATTTTACCCAGTTTTATCCTATTTCCACTTGCATATTCTAAACTTCTCTTTTTGTTTTTTCTATTTTAATACATTTTAAGTAACAGGAAACGCATTGTTAACAGTAGTGTTATATATTTTTATTGTACATAAATTTAACGTTCATCCTGCATGAATATTCGAATACAAATAAATAAATAAATAAATAAATAATGACTGTTTCATGTTTCTAATTTTAATTATTTCGTACTCTATAAAAGCGGAGATAGAGTCTAGGACCTAAAATTGCCGGAAGCCTGTACACCGGACGATCTGTTATACTCCAAAGATGTACAGACCACGTAGTCTGTGTTATTTAAGGTTTCCACACTAGCGTAGCTGGGCTCTGTATCGCCTGCATGGTAATCTGATAAACTATCCCTTGGTCCCCTTTCCTTTTTGAAATTTGAATTCTTCCGTTTCGAAACTATGTACACCAATTAATACCATTTTTTCCTTTTAGGCAATATATGAACGACTTTTTACCTGGATAGTGGGTCGAATCAACAATGCGATTGCATTACCTAAAAGCAAAACTCCAGCCGGAGAGTGCACTGTGATAGCTGTCCTCGACATTTATGGATTTGAGATCTTTGATCTAAACAGTTTTGAACAGCTCTGTATTAATTACTGTAACGAAAAGCTGCAGCAACTTTTCATTGAGCTTGTATTGAAACAGGAACAAGAAGAGTACCAAAGGGAAGGAATTGAGTGGCATAAGGTATCCTATATTTAGTTTCTTTTGTATATCACAGAAAAGAGAAAAGAGCCACATATGGCAATAGTTGCCAATTTTTTGGGATTTGGATGATTTTTAGGTGTTTGTTCATGAAATCATTATCATGCAGGGAAGTTGTTTCTGACCTTCATTTCAGGGCAAGATCGTATTTTATGTAAAATACATCGAAGAATGTGGTAGACGCCTGCTGTGATAAGATGTGCCTTGTTAAGCCAAATTGAACAGTTTTGGGGGTGCTAATTTTGAAAAGGATACCTTTTTCTTTATTTTATTTTAGTTTTTTTATTTTAGTCGAGTGCCAAGAGTAGATTGACTTAAGTGTGCTGCTTGGCTGATGGATATTATTCATTTTGTTTCTTCTGTTTATGAGTCGCTGCTGCTAAAGTTTATTTCAAAACATTCACCCAAGACCTCCACTTTATTGTCACAATTTGCGAGATTATCAAACTTTAGCCTTGATCTTGCTCCGTTTTGACTTGATGGCATTAACTACCTCTACTGAAAGGATCCACTGTGAATGGCCTCTAATTTGTTAGCCACCGTTGCATCTGGGATACCATAATTAAGAAGCTGCAGAAGACAACTTAAGATGTATGCTAAAAACATCTTGTTGCGGTAGTGCACCACAGAAGTGTACCACAAGAGACAAAAGGTTGAAAAGTTTGAAAGGAACATTAATTCTTGAGTTCTCCTTATGAAATACGTGAACTCATGAAACCTAAAATATCTACCTCACATATATTGATATGTAAAAATTTATGTTATATACAGCAAGGACACAAATACCATCCAAGTTAATAAACCGACACTTTGCCGAAGCAAGACCATACGATATTTTCAAAGAAACCCCACATCAAAACGAGCTACTCGTATGCAGTGCAGATAACACAATTGTTAACTCGCCCTATAATCAGTTTGACATTAATTTTTTCCCTGAAATATCACTGGACCATTTATCGATCAATCGATAACCACTGTATTTCCTGCCTTAGTATGGTATAGTATAGTATAATATAATATAATATAATATATAATATAATATAATATAATATAATGTAATATAATATGTAATATATATTATATTACATATTATATGTGTGAGTGGTGAAAACTGTTGCCGTCCCTTGTATTGTTCATATATATATATATATATATATATATATATATATATATATATATATATATATATATATATATATATATATATATATATATATATATATATATAAAATTTTTCTTTTTTTTTATNAGTATAATATAATATAATATAATATATAATATAATATAATATAATATCATGTAATATAATATAATATAATATAATGTAATATAATATGTAATATAATATGTAATATATATTATATTACATATTATATGTGTGAGTGGTGAAAACTGTTGCCGTCCCTTGTATTGTTCATATATATATATATATATATATATATATATATATATATATATAATCATCCTTTTTTATTATCATCATCTGGAATTACATAGTTTTTTCCTCACTTGGTAAACCTAGCTATATTTATCATCCTATACATAGACGTTTTCTTCTGCAGCCCCCATCAGCTCAGTTAGTATGTTATTTGATGGGATGCAAATAGTCAAAGTATCGCAGCTGGGTTTATAAAAAATACTTTGTTAAAAAGTGTAATTGGACAGAAACCTGTTTTCTTCACTTAATTCATTTTTTTTTTTTTTGCATGTTTTCGTGCCATGATAATTGCAAGAAGTTTTTTTGTCTTACGTTGCAGGTGGACTACTTCAACAACAAAATAATTTGTGATCTTGTTGATCAGCAACATAAAGGTATCGTTTCAATTCTGGATGAAGCCTGCTTTAATGTTGGTAAAGTTACAGAT
Source organism: Morbakka virulenta (assembly GCA_003991215.1). Taxonomy (NCBI): domain Eukaryota; kingdom Metazoa; phylum Cnidaria; class Cubozoa; order Carybdeida; family Carukiidae; genus Morbakka; species Morbakka virulenta. Next base: position 1,540,085 of record RDPX01000020.1, read on the forward strand.
GTGGTAAGCATTTTTCTATATCCTCCATTTAATATTGCACTTTCGATCAATTTCCAGGTTAAGGTTTTTGTTAATCTCTCCATATGCTTAAATATGTATAGTTGGCAAGCCAGTATTTCAACATACGTGGACCACAGATCACGTTAAGCTGAACAGTCTGGATAGTATTCAATAGGTAACGGGTATGGTATGTTGATCGGAAAAAAAACTTGGAAATCTTACAAGAACCTATTAGTTGACGGCAGGAAGGGCATCCGGCCAAGACATTCTTTAAATGCTTTAATAAACGCTTGGTACACGGACATTTCTGAGCCATATTACAATAGTAAAAAGTCAGGCTTCTGGGGAATTTTAGGATTAGGATGCACGAAATAGGTGGTTGTAGCAAAGAAGTCAACAGGACCCTAGGGGTTTGGGTTAGGGGGCAAATAAAAAAACCCCAAAGACTCATTTTAATACTGCAATCGTGTATTAAAGGAATATAATAGTCCAATTCGTTAAAGCATATAAACGTGTGCAAAGTATTTGGAGTTTATTCCTTGGGAGTGACCTACGAAAACAAGTTGCGACTACAGGGATAAGAGATTTTGCTTGAACTCTTGTGCAGAGATTTGTAACAAGATTTTGCAAAGCTATAGATACTGAGTTTCAACTCCTTAGTGAGAATATACAGTGTAAGAATCCGAATATGAAATAATAGTAGAGGAGTAAAGAAATATCTACTTATAGTTAGTATGAAAATGTTTTTTAACGTAAAAAAAAAGACTGACTTACTTTCTTCATCGCCTCTTTGCATTTTTGATAATAGACAGCACTGTGGTTAATATCCATTTCTTCTGAACATAAATTCTATTTCGAGGCAGATATTGTTTTGTAAATTCATTGATGGGAATGATTCGAAAGAAAAACTAAACAAAAATAGTGAAGCATTAAATCCAAAATGAATTTTTCATCTGGCAGCTAGCTTGCCAAGAAAATTTATTAAAACCAGTTAGTTGGGGCATCAAAAGCTTCAGTTTTAAGTGTATCGATTTTTCCAGGTGTCAGTTGAATGGAAAATGAAAATGGAGATAGTCACGAAAGGAGAAATGACCGCGTTCTAATCCTATTTGGGGCATTTTCACATAAATTGTCTTGCATAGTACTAATCTAATGAAACTATAATGACATTTGCATGAGGCAATTCACTAAATTGACAGAATTGCCAAAATCATCAATAGAATCCACGAAAGTATAGGTAAAACAATGCTGCAATGTTGAAACCAGAAAAATACTAATTCTAGGCGTTTTATTGGCAACTTCTTTCGTTGACAGCGTTACCCAAAATAAGATCCATGTATTATTCTGTATCATTAATATTATTGATTTGTTGTTGTAAACGACTGGTGACTTTTCATCTTTTATATTGCTTTTCTTTGAAGATGTTCCTGCACGCCATGGACCAAAAACTTGGATCACATGGCCACTACAAAAGTAGACAGGTAAGCTTCGCAATTGTTTTTGGTATAGATAAAGCGGCATGAAGGTTTGAACTCTACTATGTACAGACAACATATATTTTTTTGTTTTGCTTCACGTATGCCTCAGCATACTTGGTTCATTAGTACAAGAGACAGAAAACAGGTACAAACAGCACTGTACAAAATCAAGTATTGAGAAATTATTGCGTGACGTGATACTGTTACTGGGTGCGATTAAGCACACACACACACACACACACACACACACACACACACACACACACACACACACACACCACAGAGAAAGAGAGAGAGAGGTTGGGGGAGGGGGGAGAAACAGAGACATAGAGACACAGACAGGAGGAGAAAGGGAAAGAAGATAGCGAAAGAGAGGAAAAGAGAGAGGCTGAACTAGTATTGATATTGATAGAGATGAAGACCACTACAATCTTATGGTCGGTCACAAATTTTTTAGTCTCTTTTGTTGTTATTTTGTTGTTGTTGTTGCTGTTCCTGTTATCCGAACAGTAATAGTGATTCGTAATGTGATAATTGCTATTTGTAGAATATTTATGAAGCCTTAGTGTGGAAGTAAGTAGAAGAGTTCGATATTGTTGTTCTTAGCGTGCCTTACTAACCTATATAATATTATAATTGCAAACTGGCTTTTAATTGGTATTCTATTTCACATTAGACTGACACAAGTGACAAGTCCCTTTCACATAATCAGGATTTTCTAATAAAGCACTATGCAGGAAATGTAGTGTGAGTATTAATATTTTAATAGCGTTGTTATGCAATATGAAAAATTTTCATTTGATAGCAGGAAATCATATATTTGTAATGTTGTTAAGGGAAAAAAAGGGAAAACAAGCAGGTCACCTATCTATTATGAAGCGCAGGAAATTATTATGACTCTTTTTATGGTGGAGAGTTTTTAAAACCCCAAGACTAGCAGACACACAAAAATTAATCAAATTATTTTGAAACTACATGATTCTTCTTTTGGTCGCAAAGATAGATTTTGAGCACGCTATCAGCTCAAGATCATTCCACTGGTGAAAAGCAGTAATAAGAATAGAACACTTCAATCTCACGTGAAGTGTTACCTTGCTTTTAGATATATCAAATTTTATTTTCTTTCTACTTCCCCCGTTCATTCTTTAATTCTCCATGGACCCCCGGTAATCTCACTTCGCTCACAGTGTTTTTCAGTTTGCTAAGAATAGAATTCCAAGTGAAATACTTACCGGGAATGTGGCGAAGAGTCACCTCAAAGCACCAAAAACAATTCCAGGAGGAAAGACTGTAGCACAGAGTTGGAGTGCAGAGAATGCAGAAAGATCCTGGAAGAGCGGGAAATTTGTTGTTGTTTCCGTATTTCCATGGAGATTCACATATATGCATACCCAAGGTTGAAAAACATAGTACATTTCACTTAAATTTTATTGTGGCTTTTACACTTGCACTATGGTTTTGGGGTTTTTTTGCAGTCAGCTTCAAGTTGATAATAATATATCACCCAAAGATTCTTCAAAATCAAGACTTTACGAGTTAGGTTATGCTATTTGGTACATATAACCCATAAAAACTGTTATCTTTTGTGATTATAAAGTAGTTTCTTAAAAAGGAATGGTATTGCCTTCTTGGTTTATTGTTCCCAAACTGATTACTGTGTTTTCTTCAATGGAGGGGGACGTAGGGGAACATGGCACGAGTGTTAGTTGAAAGCTTCCTTTTTGAGCTGCGAAGTTCCAAAGACGAAAGCCACCACCACCACCACCACCACCACCACCACCATAAAAACAAACAACCACTCTATATATTTCAAACAGTTCTGTGACAAATGGTAAATACTAATATCAACTGCAACACTGTATTGAGAATATGTGAAATGAATGTAAGAGCTTTATCATGTCATGAGTCGTAAGCTTTTTCTGAGCTACGTTTCGAGAGATACTTCTCCCATCGTCAGGCTGTGAAATGGAATTGAATTTATATGCAGCTGTATTCCATGCCACTCATGTAAATGCAGGGCTAACAGGTTACAATTGATCTTTTCGTAATATTCTGTCATTAGTGGAGACATAATTATGTTGTCATTAAGATATTTAGTAAAACCACTTTAGTACTATTTATATACCGCATAAAAGCTATTAAACAAAGATATTGGTATTGGTATACAAATGTAATAAAATAGCCGCTTCTGTTTTTAAAGTTACATGCAGAAGCAAGTGTACACAGTTGCTGTTTTGTTTCCACAAATATAAATCTTTACCATTAATTGTGTTTATAGTTCTTATCAAATATGTTTATTGCAAAACATGTAACTTGTTACTCGTTGATTTAGATTGATTTTCATTTTCTACGTACACGTGTAATTAGGGTTGTTCTTTTCATACTACTGCAGGTCTAGGTTTCACACGAGATCCAGCACAAGCCCTTACGTTATTTGGTGTCAGCGCACCAGTGTAGCTGTGCATCATCCCTAGTTCTAAATTTTTCCTGACGGTAACATCAAATATTTTCTGTTCTCTAAAAAAGGTCGTCAGGGGGTTATCTAGTATCAAGAATTTGGGAGGTATTATTTCCCCTAAAGATATGCAAGGACTGCCCCATTGAAATCTGGTGTTCCAATTTCCAGCCATTTGAGCGAAGTATTTAAGGCTCTTTAGACGTTCAACAGTATTTTTAAATGACTCACGCGTCAATTTGTGTTTTTAACAAGAATGGACCGAATGTGTTGGAGCGAGAAAACGTAAACCAGTATTTTGGAACTAACATTTATTTTAAATCGTTATATTCCAAGCTGCCTTATACATACCCCCACAACAATATCTCGAGACTAGAACGACGACATTCTCTACTTACTGTGGACTTTGGACACTCCTGGTTAGGTATCAGATGGTTTAATCCTTAAAGCGAATCCTGTCAGAAATATTGGTTGAAGCAGTGGTCTGTAAACCAATGAGAAGCACAAATACATTGATGGCTGGTAACATACTGTGTTGACAGATTTTGTTTTACTATTTTTTTTCCAGGTACTCTGTTGTTGGTTTCATTGATAAGAACAAAGATAATCTTTATCAAGATTTTAAACGTCTGCTCTATAACTCGTAAGTATTTTCTTCTTAATTAAGACTTAAAGACACTTAGTAACGGTTGAAATAAATGTCCTGCCCTAATACTTATTTAGCATACCCCATTTTTCTGTTTCTTTATTTGCTCAGATGGGACTTCATTCCTGTTTAAATGAATCAGCCAGTTTCTTTACTGCTTTGGGTAATGTTCCTTGCCCTATTTATAAGCTGTATTTTAGATATACTGTATGTACTGTCTGTTATTGAGAGTTGTACTCTCCAATCATAAACACACTAAATGGAACAAATGGCTTTTTGGACTGGAAGAAGATACTCGGAAATAGGTCGATCAAAACTGTAAAAGGATGACTCAGTGGGCTGCCATGACGTCGAACTAGTATAAAAAAAACGAGTGATGTCTCCTTTAGTTTGTTGCCCATATTAACGACACAGGTTATAAACAGAAGGTTGTGCAGATGGACTCCATACGCCTTTTTTATTTAAGATCCTCCAGCTTCCAGGTGTGGTCAAGCTAGACTAGACCTGCAAAAATGTGTTTGTTATTACATATTTTGGGTGATCTACATCGCAAAGTTTTAGTGTACCGGTTTAGTGTCAAGGAAGATTGCCTAAATAATTTTGAAACTAAAAATCGAAAATGCAATAGTGGAATACAGTTATATAACGAGTATTAACAGTAGACAATACCTGCTTTTTTTAAATACAAAACATTTGACGGTGACATCAGGTATATTTCCCCTTTATCCTCCTTGAATAAAAACACGCAACTCCACTAAGAAAAAAAAAGAATTTTTCTAATAACTTTCGTATGTAACTACGGACTTTCATCCCCGTCTGCTTTACCACTTGAACCATTAGTGTTGTAAGCCAGACTGTTTTAAACGCAATCATCTACTTAATATTACAAGCTTTTTCAGCTGGGTCTAGTTAGGCTTTCATACAGCTAAGCCTGAACGACGACCTCCTTTTAATTCAGGAGCATCACCTTACGCCTTCATGAACAAATAAGGCAAGGAAGATTTTTAAGATAAATCGACAAAGAGTATTTAGAAATTAGAAACGGTAAAAGTGACAGAAAGGAAACCAAGTGGAAATCTAGAGTTACTACGTAGTGACGAGCTCTCAGGATCACAGCACACTATTTCCTATCGGGGTGGTATACACAAATTAATATGCTATTGCAGTTGTGAAGAATAAACTTAAATATCCATTTCACTGTTTATTTCAGATAGATGGTGATTTTGAAACTATATCTTTATTGTAGGAAGCATGAAATACTTAAAGAGATGTGGCCTGAAGGAAAACAAGATGTTACTGAGGTACAATGTCTTTTCAAATCATTTTCTTAATGTAGAGCTAAAGTTCAAGTCTTTGTTGGTAAGACTTTCCGAGACAGAAACACACCAAGAAAAAATTGACCATATCGTACACTTTAGTACTAAAGTCTCCTGTCTGAGCGACTTCCCTTCTCAGTCGATTTTCCCAAGCGGACCTCAGCTTTCTTAGTTACACACTAGGGATTTATTTTTATTTCTATTTTCGAGAGAATATTCACAACTTACACTAGCCGAATTATCCAGAGTCAGAGTGATTGAAGCTGTCATGTTTTATGTGTTATAAAATTTTATACATGAAGAAACATGACATTCACAGGCCTTAACGTCTGTGATCAGGCTGCTAAAAAATTCACGTCCAACCGACTTTGCCAGACATGCAAAATATTGCGTAACTTGCGATATGCATATAAATGAATAAATTCATTAATTCTTTCGTCGATAATAGTGGTAGCAATAATAGTAGATGTAGAAGCATTAGTGCCAATGATAAGAGTAATAATAGTAACAAATAATGATGATAATAATTAGGCAGTTGTCTCGTTTATCAGGCATCGAACTGATTGAGGAAATTATCTTGTTGGGAACTTTTACTGAAAAAGGTGGTAGCAATAAAAATGGTGAAGCGCCCATTACCTCGTGTGGATTTGATCCTATTGAATGAATATGTGAAAAATTGAATGAAAATAGGTCCGCGCTCTTTGGGTCTCACTCTTCAGACTCCATGCACTAGTCCAACTCAACCACAATTGTTGGGGAATTTTCAGTGACAATATATTATTTTCTAATATCTGATACTTTTTAATTTTAAAGTCCTTTGTTCTATATTTCCATTTCCTTGGTGACGCTTAGGGAAAATCCCCACGTCACGTCGTAGCCTTACATATAAGTTTGCTTTCTCTAGCCTTCAGTTTAGATCCATTTAGAGCCCAAAAGCATTTGTCATCATTTTCCCATTAAATATTACGTCAGACATTTTAATGATTATTATTGTACTCATGACATAATAGTAGGAATAAGAAGACCAGATATAGTGCTTCTGCACAATAAGAGAAAGTAACGTCGATTTGTTAACATAAGGAAATGTAAAGATCAAAGATTAAAATATAGAAAAGTTAAGAAGTACCAATTGTTAGAGCAATGAAAAAGGAGAATTAATTATTGGTGAGTAAAAAAAGTTAAAGTGACGCGTTTGAATAAGGAAATGGAATGATAGGAGAAGGAGTAAGAGGGTGTAGCAATAGTGATAGTAGTAGTAGTAGTAGTAGTAGTAGTAGTAGTAGTAGTAGTAGTAGTAGTAGTAGTAGTAGTAGTAGTGGTAGTAGTAGTAGTAGTAGTAGTAGTANTAGTAGATAGTAGTAGTAGTAGTAGTAGTAGTAGTAGTAGTAGTAGTAGTAGTAGTAGTAGTAGTAGTAGTAGTAGTGGTAGTGGTAGTAGTAGTAGTGGTAGTAGTAGTGATAGTAGTAGAAGTAGTAGTAGTAGTAGTAGTAGTAGTAGTAGTAGTGGTAGTAGTGGTAGTAGTGGTAGTCGTAGCAGCAGCAGCAGCAGTAGTAGTAGTAGTAGTAGTAGTAGTAGTAGTAGTAATGGTAATAGCAGTAGTAGTGATGGTAAAAGCAGTAGTAGTACCAGTACTTCTGGTGGCAGTAGCATTAGCAGAAATAGTAATAAGTAGCACTAATAATCGTGGTATTAGTAACAACAGCCCCTTGTTCTATTAATGATCAACCTTTTAACTGTAGAGATCTTTGTCTTTACGTAATTGTCTTTATTCTGACGGGAAATTCTTAAAATAGGTATATGTGTTTTCCGCTTAAGATTTTTCTTGCATTATAGGTAACAAAGCGACCTCCTACGACAGGAACAATATTTAAGAATTCGATGATTGCTTTGGTTCAGAATCTTCAATGCAAAGTAAGTTTTAGAATAATCGGTACGATATTGTTTATTATGTCATAGGCCTAATGATGTGTGGGAGGCTACGTTGGGAGATACATACCTGCCTCTTCTCCAAGCGGTATCTCAAAACGTATTCCGAGGTTACCATGAGTCTAATGAAATGATAACTGGTTTCATACTAGTATGAGTGATACCATACAAACAGCTTGAACTATATTTAACTAGCTAGAGGAAATTGATTTGTCATGGTTTATTTAGATTGAAAACCATTGTCGGGATGTAACCTGCTTAAAATAAAATATGTAAAATGCATTTTATTGAAAAAAGCCCTTAATACCTCGCTAGGTTGGGTCTAGATTGGAGCCCGACTCTGCTGGTTATTAATCTCTTTTTTTAGATCTTCAGTGGATTTTGTCTCAGTACCTGACTCCAGTATGTCGACTTAGTTGGCCTGGCTTTTTTTATCTTTTATGCGTAGTTATCGCCTTCAACAGTACGAGGGTTGAGATAACTTTCAAAATACAGTTCTGCTACTAAACTAGTAGCCCAATGTGTTGTCAAGCATCATTGGCATTGATCACGGCTGACAGGCACACTTTAGTACTGGTTCTAATGTTCCCCTGAGTATTCTTAGTTGACTGTTGCAAGGAGGCAGTTACATCAAATACTTATAATTAAGGGGCAATTTTTAGAGAGGACGAGGTAAGGGAGCTTAATTTTCTAAATCAGGAATACCTTCCCCCCCCCTCCCCGGGTTTATTAATTGATCTAGTCGCAGGACAGAGCTAAAAGCTTTGAAATATATCTTGTGATAAACAATCGTCACGAGTTAATAACTAATAAATTTTTTTTAAGCGTTTAAGGAGCCAGATTTACAAATGGGGTCTTGATGATAGTTTTGCCATTAAATGTTTGGGTTACGGTTTTGATCCTGAGCAAAGACTAGAAAAAGAAATAGGACTGGACTAATCACGAACAAGGAACAAAGATATAAAAGAGAAGAGCATTGAGTTATCGGGTTATACTAATAACCGACTACTAGGTTATACATTATGTAATGAAATGTAAATGGGTCTGTCATTACAATGTGGGTTGGATTGGAAGTATTGTTATTGGTAAGTTGGAACATCAATTTTACATCGAAATTGCGAATACTTTAACTGACAAAGCAAAAGAGCTTCTATTCCTGGCCCATTGAATTTTTTTTTGTATCTAAAGTTGTCGTGGCAAGAAGAGCCGTATAATTATGTATGGAGGGATGCCATAGTAAGACCATTACATATGATTAGCTGATTTCGTGAACGCCCGTTTGTAAAAATGAAGTACCTAGCAACTTAATTTAGTACAACATTCTTGTGAAAAATACAAAAATGAATTATTTGCATTGCATCCACTTCTGGTGAGATTTTCATACGATAAAGATAACAGTATAGAGATGTAGACGTTTTCAAGAATTAAATATCAGATGCTGATCACATTAGCCATTAAAATCTTGATTTATGGAGTAGAAATGATGTTTAATTGTAACAAATAGTTAAATTTGCTGAAACCTAGAGTGCAGAAAATTTAGGTTTGTAACTAATTAGGATTTCTTGAATTCATTAGTAATTTTGAATGAATACAAAGGAAGTGTGAAAACATTAGAATTCGAAGAACTACAGGAATGTAGGGAAGGATCGAAGCCTCCGAATGATTGATTTTCACCTTTTCAGGGTGAATTTATTGGACTGCAGAAATTAAACGTAATAGTAATGCCAGAGGAATGGATTGAAATGGAGAGAGGGGATAGACAGATAGACAGACAGACAAAGAGAGACAGACAAACAGATACATACATACATACATACATACATACATACATACATACATACATACATACATACATACATACATACATACATACATAAATACATACATACACACACACATATACACACACACGGACAGAGAAGGCTTGGGGAAGTGGCCGGGGGGTAGGAAGTAAGAGTGAGTTTTGAAATGGTCAATTGTATTTGAATTAATGCTTCATTTTCCAATCTTTTTCTTTAAGATAGATAGTGGAGTGAAAAAGGTTTTTATTTATTTAGCACTTTGTAAAACTGAACTTAGTTTATTGCATTTTTTCCTTCCATATAGGAACCACATTACGTGCGATGTATAAAACCTAATGCACTGAAATCAGCCAGAAAGTTCGAGGAGGATTTGTGTAAACATCAGGTTAATTAATAGCTTTTGATATTAAGAAATGTGTACTAACCCTGGCTTTTCAGGTGTTACCACCACAATATTATGTTGCCACTTGGCAGTGCCTTGAGTGATTTCTTTTATTATTTCCCACTTTCTTATCTATCCATCAATCTCCATCCATCCATCCCTCTCTCTTCCTGTCCCTCTGTGTGTGTCTCTCTCTTTCTCATTCCTTCTCCTTCTCCCTCCCGCTCTATCTATCTATCTATCTATCTATCTTTCTATCTATCGATCTATATATATAGTTAACACTGTGTATGTTAAAAATATTTTGACGCAAGTCACATACATATTTCCATTGATTTCGCGATAACAGCTAGACGTTTATTCATGTTATCTCAGTAACGGAAACTGGGTTGCTACTCATGTTTTCAAATGGAATGATAAGATGAGTTTACGGCTGTTATGGTAACATCCCGTCTACAGACGCTCAAAAGATAGTTTGATGTCATTATTAAAAAATTGTTCATGCAGAACAAGTTAGGTTGCGCTTGCCTAGAAAGGTATTTTAGATTATGAATCTTTTATTTTTTAGGTACGCTACCTTGGACTTCTAGAAAATGTACGAGTTAGGAGAGCCGGTTTCGCAAACAGGCAATTGTATTCTCGATTTTATCTGAGGTGAGTTTTGTTATTGCCATCACTATGTTGAGCCCTTTAGAAACCAGACCCTTCAAAAAATTAATTACAGATTGCTTCGTAGTCCTTACTGCGAAGATGCGTGGATACGTTTTAGTTGCGGACGTACTTGAACTCATTGCTAACCGCCAAACCCCCAATATTCATAACAGTCGGTCTGATTACATACGCAGCTGACATGTTTTAATGTAGTCTTTTTTCTTCGTTTTAATGTTCGTTTACACTTTCAGCACAAAGAAGGGAAAAAGTAAGAAAAAATGAGTCTGAAGAATGAAATTAAATATGATTTAAAAGAAACATGAAAAGTAAAGCATTTGAGAATGAAGGTTAACAGAAAGGAATTAAAAGAGGTTTTCTTCATTCACCAGTTTCAGAAGAAAGCTACTTTCATTAAAATCTCGCAGATAGTAACATAGCTGGTAAAACTACTTCAGTTCATAAAAGCATTTTAGAATTATGGTCTTTAAAAAGGCGTCTTGACGGTATTAACAATGAGGTCATGGCTGAAGGAGGATGATAACTTAAACCACACTGTGGGTAACTTAGGTATGTTATTAGGGCCATACATTTTAAGAGAGTTGTTATGCCGAAGAATTTGAACAATACCTCATAGTTCTGGTTTCGATTATCAATTTTAAGCAGTTAAAATGTTAATATGGGCTTTGATATAGTATATTACAGGTGGAAGAAGGCTAAGAAATAAAGGGTGAAAAGCCACGATTAATGTGAGGTATTTTATTTCGACTTTGGAGTTTGATACACTAACCCTCGAGGTCCCAATAATTTTTCTTCGCTTGAAAACGCAGAATTTAAATGGTAAGAAGGAAGCATTTGAGCATTTTACTCAAAGCCAATGATAGGAATGAGAAACAGCCCGAGGGCTGAGAGTTCTTGAATGTGCCACTCTAAATGACCCATATGAATCTGCTTACCCAAACCAAGACAAAGCAGGGAATCAGAAAAAAGTAGTGGCCATAGACTGCTTCGTATTTTTTCCCGTTGTTGTATTGCTGTTATAATGTACTTTTATTAGTATCGGATAACCTTCCAGTAATTATATTGCTACTGTTTGTTGTTATTGTTGCTGTTGTATGATTAAATCCCATAACTTTTTAAGTACAGCCTTATCTTTTGAAGATGATGTCACTGAGACTAAGTTGGCGACATTGAGAAAAACGTTGTATGGATTGCCAAAGTACTTAATTAGTCTTTTAAAAACTGATAATAAGAACCCAGGTGTTATGATTATCAAACGTTTTTAGTATTTATATCATTTACTGTACTAATTTCAAGCACTGGCACTCGTGTGTGTGTGTGAACTGTGCAATTTTTTAATCTGTCGTCTGATTGGATATGTCTAAAGTTGGTCATATCCAAAATAGGGCTTCCAGCGTTTAAGAAATGCATATAAAAGACGAGGTGATGTGCTATGATTTAAAAATAATAATTTTATATATGCCTACTATAAGTATCGAACTGCAAACTTTGTGTGACAGCTGATCTAATTCCATGGTTTGATAGTTCTTTGTTATCAAACATTATCTATAGCAGACAATTCTAGCCTGATACTTGAGCAGAGTTTCGTAAACAACACAATGTTCATTGGTGGAAGGAAATTGTTCTTTGTGTTGTTAGGTGTTTTGTAGAAAACAAAAAATTATTATGCTCACGAAATTATTGGTATTTTTTCGTATTTCAGTTACAATAATGTTTATTTTGGAAAATAAAACCTAGCTAAATATTTATTAGTTCAGAGATAAACGCGGTTGTTTAGAGATAGTAGATATATAGTAGAAGCAAGTCTATAAAGAAATGATTTTGTTCTTGGGTTGACCAGCCATTTCTTTTTTGAATTCAGATACAAACTCATTTGTAAAGAAACATGGCCCAAATACCACGGCAGTGAACGTGATGCAACTGCGCTGATTTTGACTTCTCTTGGGTTTGAGAAAGACGTCGAGTTTGGGAAAACCAAAATTTTTATCAGGACACCAAAGACTCTCTTTACTCTTGAAGAAGCAAGAACAAAGAGGATTCCAGAGATTGTCGTTACACTACAAAAGGTCAGAGCCAGAAAGAGATTTTTCGATTTGTATATAATTTTTTTAGACAAAAGAATGCCTTCGTCTTCTGCTGCTGTTCTCTCAAAGAAATATGATGTAATCCGTTATGCAACTGAGTTATGATTAAAACTGAGCTGTTTTTTACAAGAAACCTCTCTGTCCCCTGTCTTTCTTCTCTCTCTCCCCCTCTCTTTCTCCTCTCTCTCCTCCTCTCTTTCTCTTCTCTCTCCCCCTCTCTTTCTCCTCTCTCTCCCCCTCTCTTTCTCCTCTCTCTCCCCCTCTCTTTCTCCTCTCTCTCCCCCTCTCTTTCTCCTCTC